>CAUYPK010047088.1:0-13875 GCA_963574355.1 Loris lydekkerianus | reverse complement strand
TCTTTCATGTTTACATGGATGGAGCTGGAACATATTCTTCTTAGTAAAGTATCTCAAGAATGGAAGAAAAAGTATGCAATGTACTCAGCCCTACTATGAAACTAATTTATGGCTTTCATATGAAAGCTATAACCCAGTTATAACCTAAGAATATGGAGAAGGGGAGAGGGAGGGGAGGGAGGGGGGAGGATGGGCGGAGGGAGGGTGATTGGTGGGATTACAAGGGTGCATCTTACAAGGGTACACGTGAAACTGAGTAAATGTAGAATATAAATGTCTTAACACAATGACTAAGAAAATGCCAGGAAGGCTATGTTAACCAGAGTGATGAAAATGTGTCAAACTGTTTATAAAACCAGTGTATGGTGCCCCATGATCACATTAATGTACACAGCTATGATTTAATAATAATAATAAAAGATCAATGGTTCCCAGAGGTAGGGAGTAGAGAGGGACGCATAAGCACCAAGGCTTTTTAGATCCCTAAAACTCCACGGTATAACTTTTTAATGGTGAGTACAGTGTCATTCTCATAGAATTTACAACACCAAGAGTGAACACCAAAGTAAACTGTGGACTCTGAGTGATAAAGATGGGTCAGGATGGGTTCATTGATTATTACAAATGTGCCACTCTGGTAGGAGAAGTTGACAGTAGAGAGGCTGTGCACAAATAGGGGAAAACTCTTCTGCTAAACATTATTACAAATCCAAAATTGCTCTTAAAATGTCAGTCTATTTTTAAAGGGGAAGGAAGAGCCTGGAAGACAAGAAACCTGGATTACATTGTCAGCACAAGGACAAGTCATTGAGAGTGTGGGTTCTGCAGGGGAAAGAGGATGATAAGCTCTGACTTAACATTTTAAATTTCAGGTGAGGAATGGATTTGAGGGGACCATGGTAGGAGCTAAAACAGAATAGAAGGCTGTTAATACAGCTTTGTTTAGGTCAGAGCTGATAGAGCTTAAGAAGTCAGCAGAGAGGGAAAGATGCGGTGAATTAAAAGTAGTCTTTGCAGAGTGAAGTGATGGAATTTGGCAATGGATTAGATGTGTGGGTTGAAATGGAGAATGTTACCAAAGATTTGGAGTGAGCAATTGGAGATCATTTTCTAGATGAAGAGATAAACAAAGTCGAAGCTGGTTTGAAAAGCAAGGTCAAGGTTTGCATTTGGACACTTTTCCAGTCTGAGACTCCTGGTAGTGCTCAGGCTGTTTGTTGCTGCTGTTAGGACTGTTTTCATCGTGAGCATAGTAGGCAGAGGGTATACCAGATATTGATCAAAAGAATGAGGGCAGAATCCTGTCATTTCTCTATTGTCCCCACACTGTCACAGCAGCCTGTCACATTGTCCTGGATCCTCCCACTCACCACAAGCCCCCAGGGTTTATGTCTCAGTCACACATCCCAGCTCTGTAGAGTCACTCTGGAATATCTGCTGGAATGCATTCATGCTCACTTTTGTTTTATTTGTTTGTTTTCAGTAAATAAGCCATTGCTCCTGAAGAGCCAAAACAATGAATTAATCCTACCAACATCACCCTTCCAAAGCAGTGGTTCTCAAAGTGTGTTCCTCAGATCAGCAGCATCAGTATCTCCTGGGAATGTGCTAGAAACACAGACTCTGAGCCCCCCCAGGCCTACTGAACCAGAAACTCTGGGATGGACCAAGCAATCTGTGGCCACAGCCCCCCAGGTGACTCTGATGTGTGCTTAAGGTGGGGAATTGCTGATCCAGAGGAATCACGAGAAGTTACATATTTTGAGTCTACCTGTGCAAAATTGATACTTTTAAATAAGTAAAACATGATTTAAAGGCTACTACCATTTCCGAAAATATTTTTTTACATTTAAAATGATCAAAAACAGCTCTTTCCCTTTCTCCTTCAAGACAGAAGCCCACTTCCTACTCTCTTTGGAAGTATTCTAAACATTCTCTTTGTTTTTCCTAAATAAAATCTATTTGTTACTCTGTAAAAAATAAAATGACTGAAAACAGCATCTTTATAGGCACAAGCAAAAGTATGGAAGAGAAGGATTCTCCCTGAACCAGGAGCGCGGGAGGCAGGCGTGGCCCACCTGGCAGGTGCAGCCCTCAGGGGTGCGGGAGGTGGGTGTGGCCCATATGGCAGGTGCAGCTGTCAGGGGTGCGGGAGGCGGATGTGGCCCATATGGCAGGTGTGTCTGTCAGGGGCACGGGAGGCGGGCGTGGCCCACCTGGCAGGTGCAGCCGTCAGGGCTGCGGGAGGCGGGCGGGCAGGCGGGCGTGGCCTATCTGACAGGTGTGGCTGTCAGGGGCCATGGAGGCAGGTGCAGCTTACCTGACAGGCGCCACTGATGCACATGTCCAGGGAGTCGGTGTTGCAGCGGGTCCCATCCAGGACTTTAGGTGCCAGCTCCACGACCAAGTTTTGTCCCCGCGCTTGACACTTGAGTGCACACGGGGCAGCAGGGTCATTGTACCGCGGAAGCCATTCATAGTAACGTCCTTGATACTGAACGTCATTGTAGGCTGAACACTGCTGGGCTCGAAAGTCTTCTGCATCCGGAGGGCAGTCCTGAAGGCAGAGAAAAAGGGCCGCGTGCACGTCACCCAGTGCCGGGGCGGACAGAGGGCTGGACAGTTCACCGGAATCCGCGCACGCACACCCCACTTGCCTCTCCCTGGGTGCTACCTAATCCCTTCTTATTATTATTTTGTTTAAATTCAAAGCTAAATCTATAGCTGTGGAATTCCACTGGTATCTCTGCTAATGATAATTCCACTGGTATCTCTGCTAATGATCCACATAGGAGCTTACCATTTATTCTGATCACTACATATTTTTTCCCAGATAAAGTTAATAATACATAGGCACCAAATTTTGCCCTATTTTAACTACCTTTGATATCAATTTTCAAATATATTGCATAGTCCAGTCTCGTTTTTGAAACACAGGCTTTTGATTTTTCCAGGTGATTCGAGGTCTTATAAAAATATTAGTCATCTATGCCTTCAGGAGCCATTTGAACGCCTCCAAAGGATCATTTGTCCCTACGTCAGCCCAAAGCTGTTGTGCTTTGTGAGAACTTGTGTCTGTTTCTTTGTGGGTGTAGTTTTTAAATTCATCTGCTTTTCCTCCCTGCCAGGTGCCTTCCCACGCGTTTACTGGGACCAAATATCTGCCTTCAGCTGGCGGTAGGACAGAAAGCAGACGATGCAGCTTGTTCAAGTTCTAAAGTCTATGTGCGCTCCCTAGGGCACGCTCATAGAAATAGTACCAAGTGGGGCTGTGCCTGTGGTCAACGGAGTAGGGCGCAGGCCCCATACGCCCGAGGTGGAGGGTTCAAACCCAGCTGCAACCAAACACTGCAACAACAACAACAAAAATTTTACAAGTGTCTATACAAGCACTGATAACTCGGGGGTCTTTTACTAAATTACTGATTCCTCCCTCCAGATGTTTCCAAAGCAAGATGCTGGATGACAAAAATGTTACTTTACTAAATTCTACTTATAGTATACAAACATTCTAATTAAAAAAAAAGGCTACAATATAAAAACAACATAATATTTTCTATTTCTTATTAAGTAATAAGTGTTCATCATAATAACTTTGGGAAATAGATTTATTCAAAAAAATAAATAGCAAATGATTCATATACCTAAATATTTATATAAATCTTGATTATTTCCCAAAAACAAGTTTCTAGAAATAAAATTTCTGAGTGAAAAAGTATGCACATCTTATAGACTATTCAAAGTATTTCCAAATTGCCCTCCAGAGAAGTATCATCATCATCCAGGCTACATAATAAGTTTTCTTTCCTTAATGCCTTTTCCCATTTTAGATATCATAATTTTCTAATTTTTTTCAATCAGAAATGCAAAACAATTTCACTGTTTTCATTTGCATTTCTTTTCACATATGTTTGCCCCTTTTCTCAATTCTTCAAAAATTTCTTACATTATGTTCTTGTTTTCTGCATTGGAAGATTTGTCTTTTTCTTGTCTATAGTGGATGACATTATTAAACTTCATAGTGAAGTTATAAATTCTTTATCATTTGTGTTGAAAACATTTTCCCAATTTAATTTTGGTTTTCATACTTTGTGAAGTCAAAAAGTTTTTAATTTTATATAATCAGCATTATTAGTATTTCTCCTTAAGATTTCTTTATTAATAGGCTTTGAAATGCTTTTCTCACTCTGCCCTAGGAACGGATAAATACTATTTTTGTAGTTCCTTTGTAGATTAGCAATCCTATTTAACTCTTTATTATATCTGAAATTTATTTTAGATGAATGATGTGAGGTAGAAATCTAGCTTTATTTTTTCCATAAATAGTTACTGAATTATCATCCAAGGTTTTAAAATATTTCTTTCACTTCCCCCCTTTTCACTACTTTTGTATTTTACCATTTATGTTTTTGACCTTTATAAACTGCTTCAAATCCTTTTGGAAATAGGGCAGGGAATAAATAGAATATAATTAACTAACTTGGCTCAGAGATTACTTCTATTATTTTGCTATGAAACAGTCCAAAATTCTATATTGCATCCACATTTTTATTTTCTTAACAAGATTAAACCAGGTTACACCAATGGAAACAAGTCAAATTGAAAACTACTAAAATTGGATGACTTTTCTCTGTTGAAATCAGCAATTTATCCTCCATCTGGCCATAGGAAAGATCATCAATTACAAAATTACATCACCTCCTCTTCCTCCAGACACAGCCAGTGTTCTATTTGATGCTTACAAACCCAAAGAAAGGGTATCAGAGAGAAGCAGCCACACCAGCAAGTGGCTTCTCCTGCTTTAGGCTTGCTGATGTGGCCAGCATCCTCTAGGGAAGAATGTGTGGCAGTGTGACTCCAGTGAAGTTTCACAAAATTAACAAGAGTTAATGAACAGAAGACAGCTTGGGATGTCAGCCTAGACTTTGTCCTTGCCAAATGAATGGTCAGATTTGGATGTGTGACCAGCCTTCCTCTCCAGAACTGACTATCCAAAGGCAAACATCTGGTCCACACCAGGTCAATCTTTCCCAGGAATTTGGAATTGTTAACAAAAGAGCCAGAGCTGAGAATTCACATCAATCTGAGGCTGGACTAGCCATTTCTTTTATAAGATGCACATTAAAAAAAAGCAAGCCAGTTCCCACAGCAGAGAAGAATGAATTCAACAAGAAAGAAGGCTAGATAGTAAACCATGCATTTCAATAGCAGTAAGTCACCGCTGTCCCTCATGGCAGGCTTGCTTATGCTTAAATTCCATTAAATACGCACATGTCCATTCAGTGAATCCCCTTTGTCTTAAGCTAATGTAAGTGGGCTTCTGTTCCTAGTAATTATCAGGGATAATTACTGGCATTCTCTTTTCACCACCTGAAACTTGGTAGGACAGGATTAACATTATCCTCATTTTGTAAATGGAGAAAAATATGACCTAGAAAGTTTAGCCACTAGCCCAAAGATACACATTAGGATATGACAGAGTCAAAACTGATTCCCAAAGTAATAAGCACTCCAATATAGAGTACTGCTTTCTAGCAAGCTGAGGGAAGGGGGGTGTGTGCCCCACTAACATGAAATGCTTTCCTTCACTTCACATTCTTCCAGTGTCAGTATTAAACCCTGTCTAATAGGACTCAGCCTGATGTCATGACCTGGCTCAAACAAGCTAGGGATTTTTGTGTCTTAAATAGTCTAGTTGACCTTTAGGAAGATGGAATGCCAAACATTCCTCTACTTTCCTTTCCCTAAAAATAATTCTTTTTTTATCAATTAAATTCAGGATGACTCTAGCTTATTCAATCCATTTTTGTGGAGAACACAAAAGAAGCAGACAACCCAAACTTGTCACCCAGTGAGCTTGCTAGAGATGCAGCGTCTACACCCACCATTGTCACCCCGTGAGCTTGCTGGAGATGCAGCGTCTACACCCACCATGGTCACCCCGTGAGCTTGCTGGAGATGCAGCGTCTACACCCACCATGGTCACCCAGTGAGCTTGCTGGAGATGCAGTGTCTACACCAACCATGGTCACCCAGTGAGCTTCCTGGAGATGCAGCATCTACACCCACCATGGTCACCCAGTGAGCTTGCTGGAGATGCAGCATCTACACTCACCATTGTCACCCAGTGAGCTTGCTGGAGATGCAGCATCTACACCCACCCTTGTCACCCAGTGAGCTTACAGGAGATGCAGCATCTACACCCACCATGGTCACCCTGTGAGCTTGCTCGGGAGGTAGCATCTACACCCACCATGGTCACCCTGTGAGTTTGCTGGGGAAGTAGCGTTTACACCCACCATGGTCACCCAGTGAGCTTGCTGGACGTGCAGCGTCTACACTCACCATGGTCACCCTGTGAGCTTTCTGGAGATGCAGCATCTACACCCACCCTTGTCACCCAGTGAGCTTGCTGGAGATGCAGTGTCTACACCAACCATGGTCACCCCGTGAGCTTGCTGGAGATGCAGCGTCTACACCCACCATGGTCACCCAGTGAGCTTGCTGGAGATGCAGCGTCTACACCCACCATGGTCACCCAGTGAGCTTGCTGGAGATGCAGCTTCAACACCCACCCTTGTCACCCAGTGAGCTTGCTGGGGAGGTAGCATTTACACCTATCATTGTCACCCAGTGAGCTTGCTGGGGAGGTAGCATCTACACCCTTGTCACCCACTGAGCTTGCTGGAGATGCAGCTTCTACACCCATCATTGTCATCTGGTGAGCTTGCTGGGGAGGTAATATCTACATGCACAAAACATACTGAAAGAGAGTTTTATTCTTTGTATTTGTAGGACTGCAGTATTTGAAGGAAATAAAATTGTCATCAGTGTTAAATTATACAATCAATTAGATATAATTAATAAGAACAGATCTTCTGTCTTTAGGACTTGACTCTAACCATATAGAGGTAATTTCCACAGCTATAGAAGTGTCAGTCAGGTGGACAGTCTGCCTGGGACACATAGAAAAGAACAAGGAAGAGGAGGAAGAGAGGAAGAGCAAAAAAGGAAGGAAGAAGAGAAGGAAAAGAGGTAAAATACTGGAGGGAGGCTAAGGGGGAAAGAAGAGAAGCAAAAAAAAGAAGAGGAGGTGGCTGCCCTCACTCAATGGGTGACAACTAGCAACCACATACAAACCTTCCTGGAAACATGAGTCTCCTTTCCCTCCTAAAACCATGGGCATGTACCTCTCATGTGGACAATTTATAGAGAGAAGCCCAGAGGAGGAGATTATCTAATAAACTGTTTCTATGCAAGAGAGACAGACTATTACCTAAAAGACTATGCAATAGCACTGGACTAAGCTTTAATTTGGATTAGACATTTAGTTAATTCTTCCCTCCACCATGTAACTATAAGGAAACAGAAAAATGCTATTTTTTGTCATAAGAAAATTTAAAATTTTTTTATCTTCATATACAAGTTGTAGCATGAGTTAAAATTTGTGATCCTTTTATATAACAAATGCTAAAAGTCCTGGCATAAAAATAAATTATTATAAGTGGTCCTTATGAGCTAGAGTTAACAAATCAGGCATATGGAAAAGTGAAGTCTCAGACTGCTCTAATGGACAATGCCATGCAAATAGGCCAAGATATGAGAAACAACAGGAGCAAAAAAGGAGCAGGAACTAAATCTGGTACCTATAAGGTACAGTGCCCAGCCTTGACCAGCAAGGGTGTAAGCTGGGAGCCGAGTAAGAGAGAAATCCTATCTGACGATAAGAAGACCCTTGAATGCAAGTGGGGAGAATTAAAAGCAGCAAGGAACCAGAGAGAGAAGTGACATAGAAAAGGTGGCAGTTTAGTAGGATCAGTGTGACTGCACGATGGCCTGGAGGTCTGGAGCCAGACATGAGAGGAGGAGTCTCTTGCCCAGAGTAGGAAGGAGCCAGGGCAATGGGAAGAAAAGAACGCCTCCAGAAGAAATGCCAAATGAAAAACCGAGCCATTCTTAGAGCCCAGAGCATGAAGGACCTTTCTAGGGCCCCATCAAATGTTGCTTCTCCTGCAGAGTCATCAGGTTGCCCCAGGCCTCCCTCTGTGTGCCTATGAACATCTACACACTCCTGTCAAATTATAATATACTTATTTTAAAAGTTATTTTCCCTTTGCCTGTTCCAGTGCTGCCTTTAATCTTATTTTTAAAAGTGAGTAGTCAGTGAATTTAGATATCAGGCCTGCTTGCTGACCTGTGTGACTTCTCTTGGAAACTGCCTTTTAGCACTCATATACATCAATAAGGGTGATTCATTATCAAGGCCTCTGGGACCGGGGCAGTAAGGACGCATGCTGAGTGCTGATCAGAGGATTATGTCTGAAGACAGCAGTCACCTGGAGCCACAGCCCTGCTCTGTTCCCTAATCTTTCAGGCCCAAAGCCCCATCTTTCCTGACAAAGCAAACCCAGGGACAGCCACTGCACCAAAGTCTGATTCCTCAAGGAGGGCGGTGAAGTCCTTGTGTCCAGCTTGCCCCTTCACTCCTGCTGTTTGAAGCATGCTCTCCTGCTCACTAGGGTGGGATTTCTGCCCCTCAGTGCTCTGAATGCATGCCCCCAGCACAGCCAGACTTCATAACAAAAGAACACTTGATCTTTTCTCCAGCATTGGAGCTGAAGAGGGCAGAATTCTCAAGTGCAGCTGTCAGGCAGTCCTAATTAAGCCAGATCAGGGATCCACCCTGGGCATGGAGGATTTCATTTCTCTGTCTTCACTCGCCTCTCTCAGTCATTCCTTGCTCTTCCTAACCCTGTCTCTTGCCAACTGTGAATATTCAGAAAGCCTGTCTTCCTGTTTCAGGGTTGAAGTTTCTACAATAGTATCTAAACATATAAAGTTCCTCTAATTACCTGGGCAATTCACATGCTCATGTATTGTTAAAAGCTACCATGCTTTCGTTACTGCAGTCTGGAATGTCATTTTCTGATTTAACAAAGCCTGCGATTTTCTGTATTCCTTTCCAGGAGGGAGGACGGTGTAGATAAGTGGTTAAGAGCACATTCTTTGGGGCCTGACTGGCTTAAACGCAGCTCTGTGACTTCAGGTAGGTTACTTACATTTTCTCCTCTATAAAAGTGGAGACAAAAACACTAGTTCATAGGGACATTGTGAAGATTATATTAGTTTATTTGTGGTGAAAAGGCACTTAGAACAATGTCTAGAATTCAAGAAGTCCTTAATAAGTGTAAGCTATTGTCATTGTTTATTTGGGTTAAGAGTTAGGAAGTGGATACACATATTTAATATAATGTGCCCATGGTCCTGAGGCTGAGAGTCTGAGTCTTCTGACGTTCATGTGGAGGAGTAGAAAGAAAGTTTAGCCATCTCTGGGATATAATCCAATGTTCAGTGTTGGGGGCTCACTGGTGCTGTGTCTTCCTTTTCTGCACAGCAGACTTCCCAGTAGAGACTGAGTTTGCCTGTTGATGGTGACAACTTGCATGGGACCAAAAGATCTCAAAGTCCCTTAAGACAGGGTTCTTGAGTCCCCAGAAGGACAGTGTGGGCATCTCTGAATGAGGAGGCAAGTCTGCCTCAAGGATTCCTCATTTTAGACTCACTGAAAGCAGCGTCCTTCAAAAGCAAAAGTGACCAGCCCTGTATCCAGGGAAAAGGCAGCCGGCTGACTCCTGAACTAGAGTGGCCAGTCTTCAACAGGGACCCTGCATGGCAATGAGAGAATGGACCAGAACTTGGCCCTCTTTCCACTTGAGGTAAGTTGCTGACTGGTCCCCACTCCTCCTGCTAAGGCTACCTTATAGGGTAGAGAGGTGCAGATTTTGGATCCCCAATTAAGAAAGCAGGAAGCAGCTCAAGTAATTATACAAAAGAACAGCATACCCATACTCATACTCTGAGTTAATTGTGGCACTTGATATCCTTGCAATGTTTCTATGGTCTATTTGGGAATATACCAGTAACATCTCCACTGTGCAGGCAAAGACTTACAGATCATCTCTGATGTAGTCTGGGCTGCGGTTACCCAGCTCTGGTCTGCAGTACAGCTGGGTTTGTGCAGAACCCAATACAGTGGTACCTGGGGACAAAACAGCATCGCCACAACTGTCCCTTAGGTCCCAAATGAGGAACTGTGTTGAAAATCCTGAGTTTGCAATGGCAAGGATAACAACTGATGGTCTATTCTTAGGCATTCTCTAAGGATTCCAACTCTGAGAGCTAAAAAATGTGTTTCCATTTTCATCCTCCACCCTCTCCCATCTCCAGTATCTATTTCTCACCAGCGGAGAGGCGATAAAGATTTCTGTAGCATCCTCAATCAGAGACCACAGGTGACCCTCAAGGCCCACAGGACATCAGGGGCATTGTGTTTTCACTCGGTCTCCACAGTCCTGACCACTGCACCTGGTCTGCACTAATTCCAGTAGATGACATTTCATCTCTAAGCTGTGAGGGAAGAAACACTCCTCATTCTCTCTAACAGTCGTATGTTGACAATAGAATTCGCTAGAGGAGAATGATACGCACACAGATAAATTCTAGACACACACACATAAATTCTAGAATGAAATCCCAAAAGGTAACACCTTAATCTGAGGTTTAAAATGAATCTCCTTAAAATAGTTGCACAGAGTATTGCTAAGGAGTATACTGTTCCAAAATTTGTTCATGAAAAAGGAAATTGCCAGACCAATTTTCCTTGGAAGACTTTAGCCTTCCAACTGTGTTGGGCAGAATACTGCACTGCTGTGGCCCCAACATGTTCACAACCCAATTCCTGGAATTTGTGAACATATTACCTTACATGGCAAAAAGGACTTTGCACATATAACTTAAGTTAAAAGACCTTGAGATAGAGAAACTATCTTGGATCATCCAGGTGGGAGAACATTGCCCAGTCGTGACCTTAGGAAGATTTGACTATAGAAAATGGGTCAGAGCCATGCCAGGCTGATGGCTGTGAAGACTGAAGAAGAAGCCACGAGCCAAACTGCATGTGTGGCCTCTGGAAACTGGCATGGACAAGGAAACACATTTGCCCGCTAGGCCTCCAGAATGAATGTAGCCCCGTCAACCTGCTAACTTTAGCCCTGTGAGACTTGTGTTGGAATTCTAACCTCCAAAACCGTAAGATAATAGATGCATGTTGTTTTAAGCAATTTTTTTTGGAATTGGTTACAGCAGCAATAAAAAGCTAACATGCCAGCAAAAAGAACTCTCAGGTTGTTAATTCATTGAACCTGTTTAAACCTACCAGTTTAAAAGGAAGGCAGGACATTGTTTGCACCTAGACACCTGCCTTTGGGCTCACTGTCTCTCTATCCTGTATGCCCTGTCTGGACTTCCGGCTCATCCAATTCAGGACTCACTCTCAAGTACGTAGCTTAGTCTTTCTGACTTCCACCCTGTCACAGGGGACGTGAAACTCTCTGTTTAATCCCCCAAGGACATAGTTGGCACAAATCCTGTTAACTCGGGGCCAAATAATATAGGACTTTGATTGCCCAATAAATGAACACTTGTTTTTTGCTCAAGTATGAAACCAGTGAGGAGATAAAGATAAAAATGTCAGCTTCATTGCTGAGAAAAATTGACTGTACACATGGCTGCAGCTCCAAGTCAGAAGGTCTTGCTAACACTGCCTGCTTTCTACTCCCCCTAGTCTAGAACGTGTGGGGCTTCCCACTGGGGAAAAGTTTTGTCCATAGATAAGAAACCCTTACCCATGACTGCTGTCTCACACTGGCCCAGGACTGAGAAGGAAGAACGAGAAAGCCTCAGCAAGTGAACTTTTAAAATAAATTTGTTACAGTCAATTGAGAAAAGCAGATGAAAAAACAATTAAATCTTATTCAAATGAGATTATCTCCAAATTTCCTTTTATTCCTGTCATATTGATGTGGGTATATGTATCACTAACGAGGGATTTTTTTTTTTCATTTTTAACAGACATAATAATTACATGTTTATGGGGTACAATGTGAGGCTTCAGTACATCATTGCACCATGTAATGATAGTAACAGGGTAAACATATATCAACCTTAAACATTTATCATTTCTTTGTAGTGGAACATTCAAGATTCTCTCTTCCAGCTAAGTTGTGATATACAATTTCTTATTGTCAACTATAGCCACCCTACTATGCAATAGAATACCAAAAATAATTCTTTCTTTCTAATTGTAACTTTGTAACCTTTGATCAACCTCTCCCAATCGCTGCTGCTCCCTACCCTCCCCACCCTCTAATAACCACTGTTCTATTGATGACTTCTATAAGACCAACTTTCTTATATTCCACATGTGATAAGCCCATGTGGTATTTGTGTTTCTGTTCCTGGCTTATTTCATTTAACATAATACCCTCTAAATGTATCCTAATTTTCACTGATGACAAAATTTCATTATTTTTCATGGCTGATTAGTATTCAGTTGCATTTTCTTTTTCTATTCATCCATTGTTGGGCACTTAGGTGGATTCCATCTCTTAACTATTGTGAACAGTGCCTCAATAAACATGTGAGTGTACATACCTGTTTGACATAGTCCTTTCCCTTGGATATATATACACAGTACTGAGATTGCCATGGTAGATCTACTGCTAATATTTTGAGGAAACTCCATAACATTTTCTATAATGGCTACATTAATTTTCATCCCCACAAACAGTTCATAAATGTGCTCTTTTCTCCACACCCTCACAAGTACCTCCTGTCTTTTGTCTTTCTATTAACAATCATTCTTACAAGAGTTGAGATCTCATTGTGGTTTTGATTTGTATTTCTCAGATCATTAGTAAATTAACCATTTTTTCACATACATGTGAAAAATGTATGTTAAGAAATGTCTGAGAAAAGTCTGTTGCCCATTTTTAAAGATCTTTCGCCAATTTTTCAATAAAATTATTTGTTTTTGCTATTGGGTTGCTTGAGTTCCTTATATATTCTGGATATTAACCCTTTGTCAGATGCATGGCATACAGATATTTCTTTTGGTTGTTTCCTTTGCTGTATAGAAACTTTTTAGTTTGATATAATTCCATTTGTATATTTTCGCTTTTGCTGCCTATGCTTTTGAAGTCTTATCAAAAATAAATAAATAAATAAAAATCCTTATATAACCCAACATCACAAAAACCTTCCCCTCTTTTCTTTTGTTAGTTTCATAGTTTCAAGTCTTACGTGTAAGTCTTTTGAGTTGATTTTTGTATATGGCAAAATATAGGGGTCCAGTTTCATTATTCTGCATATGGATATCTAATTTTGTCAGCATTGTTTATCAAAGAGACTGTCCTTTCTCCAGTGTGTGTTCTTGGCACCTTTGTGAAAAATCTGTTGGCTATAGATTCATGGACTCATTTCTGAGCTTTTCTATGAGTCTATGTTATTATGCCAATACTTTGCTATTTCAGTTACTACATCTTTGTAGTGTATGTTGAAGTTATGTAGTATGATGCTTGTAACTTTTTATTTTTCTCAAGATTGCTTTGGCTATTCAGGGTCTTTTGTAGTTCTACATAATTTCTTTTTAATGTCCGCCCAAAAGTCCAACATACAAATTTTAAGATTGCTTTCTCTTGGGCATTTTAATAATATTAATTTTTCCAGTCCTTGAACAAGGTTATCTTTCCATTTATTTGTGTCCTCTTCAATTTATTTCATTTATGTTTTATAGTTTTCAGGTTTGAGATCTTTTACCTACTTGGATAAATTTATCCTTAAGTATAATTATTGCCAAGTGGGACTGGTTTTTCTTTTTCTTTTATTTATTTATTATTTATTTATTTATTTATTTTTATTAAATCATAGCTGTGTACATTAATGTGATCATGGGGCACCATACACTAGTTTCATAGACCGTTTGACACATTTTCATCACACTGGTTAACATAGCCTTCCTGGCATTTTCTTAGTTAT
>CAUYPK010047086.1:0-24739 GCA_963574355.1 Loris lydekkerianus | reverse complement strand
AAACCTCTGCAATTATTAGTTTATTAGTATAATCCAGGACTCAGATGTTCAGTATTCCTCCTGAAATTACATAAACAAATGCAAATGGAAAGAATCCAAGTCAAAATTATATAACAAAACAGCACTCCATCACAAAAGCGTGTAAAATTACAAGAACACTATTTTAAAATACTGGCACTTTAAGAGAACGATAATCTCAAAACCCACAAAATTGTTGTAACTATTCTCTCCTCTTAGCAGGGAATTCAGATTTTTCTCTTTCTTTCCTTTGGTTATTTTGTTATATTTCATTGTACGGGGCTTTACATGTTTATGTGTTTGTATCTTTAATGTTTTCCTTTTATGATTTCTTCTATGGCATTAACGCAAAGAATGAAGCCTTCCCTCTTCACACCTGAGCAGTACAGGGAACTCCACTTAATATGCTCTTTACTCAAAAAGCAGAAAGGAAAATGCAGGGAAAATGCTCAAATCCTGATGTCAAAGGAACAAGTCTGTTCTGTGGTGGGTACACGAGTTTCCTGTCACTGCAATGGGGTTATGAATCTGTGCGGTTTGGTTGTTGGGTATGAGCCCCGTGTTGGGACTCTCGACACTTGACTGTGTCTGCTCTTCTGCAAGGCCCTGAGGTCTTCACATCTGGGCACTGCAAGGGATTAAAAAAGTCACGTGGTCCTTGTTCCTGCCTTCAAGTCCAGCTAGTGCTGGTTCCTGAGGTCCCCTGGCCCCTGCTGTGGCTCCACGTCAGTCTTCAGCCTCATCTCCAGCCCTCTCTGTCACCCCTGGATTGCACACACTGAAGACAAACCTCAGGGGAACCACTTTACTTCAGAATGCTGAGACGGGCTGTGTTGAGTCGAGGCCAGGGGACCTCTTCACCTCTTCTACCCTTGGTCCCTATTCACTAGAGCGTGTTTGGTAACCTGGCACCTTACAATGCTTATCTTCCTCTGCAGATGGTCTATTTGTAGGTCACCTCAAGGACACAGCATAAAATTTAGCCATCAGCAGGATCTGTTTCCTCATTGCTACCCACACACTCTGCGCAAATCTACCAGGTTTCCTTTACCTTTTCTCCCTTTTCTCCATAAAAACCAAGTCCTCTGTTGCCCTGAAAAGAGAAATAATATTTGTAAATTTATAAAGTCAATAAATAATCACAGTGATATATTTCTTTTTTAGAAAAAGAAACTCAGGACCCTATATCTGCACTGTCACCAAGCTACGCCTGCGTAACAGCCCGGCTGCATCCTCCAGAACCAGTCCCATCGTCACATCCTTTGCCGAGGCCTGGACCAACCAGCAGGAGCACTGTGCCTGGGTCTGGTGCTCCCGACTTCCTCGCTGGCCTCCCGTCTCTACACTTGTCATCTGAGGGCCTCTCCTTGGGCTCTGGCCCACTCACCCGTGGGAAGCAGCCTGTTCACTCTCTCCTCTGATAGAGCCTTTTCTCGTTTTGGTAAAGTAATCCCAGTTTCATATAAATATTCCCTACCTTTTTAATGATTTTAAGAGGCTTTACAAATCAATCAGAATATGGTGATTTTAAGTGATTTTGGGGTTTTATCTAAACTTTTCATCATCTTTTTTGCTGAAGAGACAGAGCTAGGCCCAGTGTCTCAGAATGTATTTAACAGTTTCATGCCACATTTGGGAGGAGGGACCCAGCCCTGCCGTCGAGGCCTAGTACACACGACACCTGAGGCCAGAAGTTCATGTATGTCACAGACACAGAGCTATTTTCTCCCACTCTCACTTTTTTTTTTTTTTTTTTGAGACAGAGTCTCACTTGGTTGCCCCCAGGAGAGTGCCCTGGTGTCACAGCTCACAGCAACTTCAAACTCTTGGGCTCAGGGGACTCTCTTGTCTCAGCCTCCCAACTAGCTGGGACCATAAGCACCTGTCACAACACCCAGCTATTTTTAGAGACGAGGTCTCTGGCTCAGGCTGGTCTGGAACTTTTGAGCTCAGGCAATCCACCCGCCTCAGCCTCCCAGAGTGCTGAGGTTATAGGCGTGAGCCACTGTGCCTGGCTTTTTCTTCCACCTTCAAACGCTTTGCTTTTTTTCAAACGCTTTTGCTTTTTTCCCAGGCTCCTGCGTCCACAGTGATGACAGGCCCTGAAGTCCTATCTGATCTTCCCCCTGCAGTGTACCGCCCACCCCCTGCAATGTCCAGATACTTTCTGAAAATAAAAACAAAACCTTTAATTAAGTTTTGCTTTTTGCTGCTTTCCCACCTGGCTCAGAGCTAAAATCAAAGAACTGAGATGCAGCCAGGCCAGATGAGGATGCAGTCCGCGGGGTTCCCCACGGTCCCTCCCTGCCTCCCGAGCTGCCATCAAAGTCGCCGGAAGTGCTCTGGTTGGGAGCGAGGAGGGGGGCTTATGTTTGTAGAGATTTGAGGCTTGCGCCTGAGCTGGGGGGTCGGCCCAGCTGCCCAGTCCAGCATCCACTGCTCTTGGCCTTGGACATCTCTCATCCCCTGCAAGGCCGTCAGGCCATGGGGTGTCTGGCAGGCTCAGTGAACACAGGCCGGAAGCCCTGCCAGAGGTGGTGGGGGCCTGGGGCCTCAGACTTGGGGCTCCGCATGCAGCAGCTGTGGGAATGCGGGGGCTTGAGCACCCTCCACCCAAGGCAGGGCAGTTCCTGACTAGAGGAGACTCAAGCTGAGTTTTGATGAAATACTTCCCTCATTTCTCTGCCTTGGACATCTACCCAACTTTCCTGGGTCATAATGAGCTCCCACTCTGTTCTCAAATTCCTAATGAACCACCTGCTTCGTTGTGCTCCAACCAAGTTAATAATCTTTCTCTGATGAGAACGCTGTGGCCTGCCCTGAGCGTCAGTGACCGCACTCCCAGAGGTGACAGCTGGGGGAACCTCACGGCCTCCCTACAACAACGTGACACACGGATAAACACGAGCTGCTCCCTGTCGTCTTACTCTGTGTCAGCAGTCATCTCTACATGCAGACAGAGGTCCCCACGTATCTGTTCATCCCGTGCGCCAAGTGACCCAGCTACACCACTGCATCAACCCACAGAGTCACCCCTTAGAAACCTACAGAATGGTCCTCATCCTAACACAAACAATAGTTATCAACTAGTCGATTGATACACAACATATACACAGACGCTCAAGTCCCCTCCCCCTTGTCCCAGAAACCAACTTACGGGCTGTCCTTTTGGTCCAGGGGGTCCGGGTGGTCCCTGCACAAATACAAAGAAACTTGTAAACTATTTTCTTTACCCTAGGGCCCAGATAACATCTGCTAGGAAGCTCTGGGAAAGCCATTTGCTGTATATTTAGAACGCTGTGCGGGGTGAGGGCCGAGCAGAAGGCCCAGGGTGGCTCCAGCTCACAGAGCTGGCTGGTCAGTTATGCACAGCTGTTTCTGCTTTGCTTTTGTGTTTAGGCTTTGACTTCACCCGCGCCCCCTCTGTGTTTGTTCTGATCGCTTTGCAAGGTCCCAGGCCCTGGGACACAGGGACAGTCCTCACTCCCTCTGGGAGTCCCCACAAGACCTTGCCCACTGTTCCTGCTGGTGGCTCAGTACATGTTCACGGACGATGTTAATCTACAGGCCAGCACAGCAGAGTGGGAAGTCCATCTGCAAAGCTCTCAGCAGCAGCACCATACTTGGATGAATGCTTTTAAAATGCTCGGGGAGAGCGTTTGAGCACAAAGAGACAGATGTGAAGGCATCATGGACAAGCCCGGGCTGCACCACCATCTGCGGGCCTAATGCGTGCCACCAGCTGCATATCTAGTGAGCAACACCAGCGCCACCACCAGCACACCTAGTGAGCGTCACCAGGTGTGGACCTAGTGAGCGCCATCTGCTGTCAGCCTTCTCTGAACTGTGTATTTAAAGTACAAAAACTCTGGCCATGTGGCCGGGGTGCTAGGACGAGGCTGCACGCATGCAGTTAGAGGCTGAGACCTCTCACCTTATGGCCCTTGTCCCATCCCCTTTGCCCAGATTTCTCACAGGTGAGGACCACTTGCCAAAAGCTTTCATAGCACCAGGGAGATTTGCTTTGTAAAAACAAAATCTCTTATTCTGTAGGAAGAAAATGCTGAGCACTGGCCTTCCGACTGTTAATGATGGTAGAATCTCCCCAAATGCACACATGTCCATTTTCTCTCAGTGTCCATCAAGAAACTGATACCACAGTGTCCCCAACAGCTTGTCTCAATCTGGAGTAATGCTTTCCTATGAGATGGTCTCTCACACCTATAGCCAAAAATCTCTCCTGGAATAATTTAAGGCCCACCTGCCTCACTATACTAAAAAACATGGGATGTGAGGGAGCCAGAAACCCTGGTGCAGTGGCCAGTCCGCCTTCCAGGTCATGGTGCACTGGGGTGGCCAAAGGGCTGTGTGAGCTCTAGCAACTCAACTTCTCCATGCTCTGTCCCTGCAGCGTGCACCCTGCACCCAAATACATGTCCTGTCACGTCTCACTCTGCCACTTGATTTGCAGGAGAAGGAAGGATACCCATAGACCTCCTCTCAGCTGGACGCTATGAGGGCCAACAGCTCACCTACCATGACGGGTATGGCCCAGCTGTGACACATCTGCTGTGATGGGCAGTGCTTGGCTGTGACATACCTACAATGACAGGCATTGTCGGGCTGTGATACACCTGCAGTGATGGACATGTGACCTGGGTGTGACACATCTGCTGTGATGGGCATGGCCCGGCTGTGACATTTCTGTCGTGATGGGTATAGCCTGGCTATGATATACTTGCCATGATGGGTATAGCCTGGCTATGATACACCTGCTGTGATGGGCGTGGCCCGATTGTGACACTTCTGTCATGATGGGCATAGCCTGGCCATGATACACCTGCTGTGATGGGTGTGGCCTTATTGTGACACTTCTGTTATGATGGATATAGTCTGGCTATGATACACCTGCCGTGATGGGCGTGGCCTGATTGTGACACTTCTGTCATAATGGGCATAGCCTGGCTATGATATACCTGCCATGATGGGTATAGCCTTGCTATGATACACCTGCCACGATGGGCATGACCCGGCTGTGACATACTTGCCGTGACGGGCATGGCCCAGCTGTGACACAACTGTTGTGACAGGCATGGCCCAAGCAGAGCCCGTTTTCTCCTTACTGATCTGTGGACTTTGGCTTTCTTTGCCCTTTGTGGCCCCAGTAGGTGTGGGGCTAGGGGAGCTATGCATGACCAGAAGGGCACCTGCCAGCACTACTTCAAAATTCGACATGACTGGCAGTGAGCTGACCACAGGGTGTGAGCTGACCACTGGTAGTGAGCTGACCACAGGGAGTGAGCTGACCACTGGTAGTGAGCTGACAACTGGCAGTGAGCTGACCACTGGCAGTGAGCTGACCACTGGTAGTGAGCTGACAACTGGCAGTGAGCTGACCACTGGTAGTGAGCTGACCACTGGTAGTGAGCTGACCACAATTTTGCGTCCTTATTCTCCAATGTAAATCGCAGCAGAATGCCTGCAAAGAATTGCCCCTTTCCTGGGTATTTTCCACAGCGACTCCAAGCATCACAGTTGTCTCAGAGCTTTCGTCCGCATTCAACAGCAGAAGCAGCCATGTGTGGGAGGTGACGCGACAGTGACCCAGAGTGTGCGTGGGTACTGGGTACTTACTGGTCTTCCTGGAGCTCCCACTGGGCCCATTGGCCCCATAGGCCCAGGGCGGCCAGGTGGCCCCTGCAGACAGACAATAAGAGAATGTTTTGAAGAGAGGTAGCCTAGTAGCCGGACACCTGAAGTTCTTAAGCTTTTGTTGGAATGTCCTATAATAAAAATAAACTTACCTGGAAACCATCTATTCCAGGCTCTCCAGATTCACCCTAATGGAGAGGAAATAATTTTAAGAGTTGTAGCTTTTAGGTGTCTTTAGATTTAGGTACATTTTATTGCACAATTGAAATATACATGTGAAATATTATAAGTCTTATCAGGACTTCTTCACCCTAATGACTAATGGCTTGTAGTGCTGTGAACATGGAAAAGAGATAAGCCTATAATTAAATATAAGATCAAAGATGTTCTGAATAGAAATAAGACAGTTTAAAAATCATAAGAGTTCTGGATTATTCCAACATCCTAAGCACTCCTTCACTGCGCTCATTCTCGGGACTTGGAGTTCACTTGGTTATTACTTCTGTTCATTGAGAATTTGCACTGGATCCTATAACTGTGTCTCCCGTCCCTGGCGAACATACCCGGTATCGATCCCGGTCCTCTTCAGACAGTGCGTAAGGCTCGCCTTTCTGACCTTTGGGTCCTTGGGGTCCCTAGTTAGCAGATAAATTGTACAAAGAAAAAAAGGAAACACACAAGAATTCCATTAACATTCAGGTTAGCTAAGGTAATTGGAGGATTAGATGTTGGCTTTTACAGGCACTGTCTAATGGTCCTGACGGCAAGGGAGGGCACTCTGAACGTCAATCCCTGTGGTTAGTCACAGAGTGAGACTTCTAATTTCAGATGAACACAATAGCATCTTGCTTCAATGTTGACACTGTGATACTTTACGAGATTTAAATTATTTTCAAAACCCAAATGAATGCTCTATAAACCATGCCTCTCGCATGCCAGCAGGTCATTTTCTTTGTGACAATATTATGCTTTCTTTGGCATCCATGTACTGGACATGAACGTGGCTGAGAGATGGTGGGCTGCTCTCTGGAGCCGGAGCTGTGTCAAGTGTAAACAGCAGGTGTGTGTATGTGTGTGTGGAAGTAATTTTCAACACCTACACATAAAAATTTATATTTTAAAGTAATAAATACATGTCATGATCATGGAATTCATGATAGAGTAGAGGAGAAAAGGACATAGTTTACTGAAAAGTGGAATCTCATGAACAAGAAACAGCCAAGGAGGAGGCACTGCAAGGTAGGGGAGGAACCGTCAGAAGCCGACTTGCTTAGGGGAAATCACGGTAAGGGACTTAAGGGACACTCTTCCTCCATGTTAAGGTTTTTTTTTTGTTTTTAAATAAGAAGTCTTACCAAACAAAATTTTAGTATAACCCTGAATTTGCAAGATTTTCAGTTAAAAGGTAGCAACAAAGCACTGAGACGGTAGATCCTGAAAATATACAAGACGACAAACAAATTACTACTATCTAGAAGGTTTTCCATTAAAAAACAAACTCCTGCATCGTACATGCTGGGAATGTAACTTTACTTTCCTGTCACAAAAGGATTTTTTTAATCTGACAAAGATGACAGAGTCTCACTTTGTCACCCTGGGTAGAGTGTCATGGCCTCAGCCTAGCTGACAGCGGCCTCATTCCCCTGGGCTCAAGAGATCCTCCTGCCTCGGCCTCCCAAGTAGCACCCACCACAGTGCCCAGCTAGTTTTTCCATTTTTAGTAGAGACCGAGTAGAGATCATTTGAACTCCTGAGCTCAAATGATCCTCCTGCCTCAGCCTCCCAGAATGCTGGGATTACAGACACGGGCCACGGCACCTGGCCAAGGTTTCTGCTTGTTAATTTCAGTTTTACTATTACCTGGCCACTGGCTGCTACTGACTGGGAGTATAGGAGAAAGCCGCTGATGCCCAGGAGACTGCAGGGGCAAACGCCACTACCCAAGCCCCCTTTTTCTATTTCACATTTAACAGAATTGACACAGAAGACACTGAAATCCAGGAAGGTCGTGCCTTGAGAGCTGGCTGGGAATTATGCTCCCAGCCTGGCCCTGAGTGGGAGGCTTCCCCCAGGTGATAAAGGCCCAGCCAGTGCCCACCGGCCCCTCACTGAGTGAACAGGAAGCGGCTCTCCCTTCTCAGAAAAGACGTCTATGAACGACAGCCCCACTCTGTACCATCTGGGCTGAGCCCCAGGAAACACAGCTCAGGAGACAAACCTCTCACAAGTTTGTACCTGCATGCGCCACTGCCACGCGTGTTCGAGTGCTAACTGACCTGAATGTGCTGTGGGGTACTCACCTGAAGGCCAGGGAAGCCGTCAGAGCCAGAGGGTCCCTGTGGACCTGTGTCACCCCTGGTGCCGTTGCAGCCATCATAGCCGGGCCTTCCTCTGGGCCCCCCCTGCCCGGGATGACCCTGGGAAAGAGCATGAGTGATGAACCAGTTTCAGATACTCTTTTTTTTTTTTTTTAGATAATCTCACTGTGTCACCTTCGGTAGAGTGCTGTAACGTCTCAGCTCACAGCAACCTCCAACTCTGGGCTTAAGCGATTCTCTTGCCTCAGTCTCCCAAGTAGCTGGGACTGCAGGCGCCCGCCACAGCGCCTGGCCATTTTTTGTTGCAGTTGTCATTGTTGTTTAGCAGGCCCTGGCCCATTATGAACAAGCCAGCCTTGGTGTGTGTGGCTGGCGCTATAACCAGTGTGCTACAAGCGCTGAGCCTTCAGATACTCATAAGAGCAACGTTCCCAGCATGAATCCAAGGAAAAGCCAACTCAGATGAACAAATGAAGGAAAAAAATGAAGGCACAGTATGCTTCTGAACAGGGGATGGCTTTCAAGGTCAAGTTCTGTTTCACCCGGGCTTTGGTAAGAAGTAAGTGTCTTGGGGTCTCCTCTGCCACACTTCATTGCCCAACTGCCTCTTTAGAGGGGAAAGGGTAGGTTTAAAAAATTCTAGGAAAAATTCTAGCCACTGCCTGCTCCTTCTCGGGGGAACAGGGATCTCTTTATCAGCTGTGGCCGACTGAATGTTAGCTGGTGAGTTCGGCAGATACGCTGACCAGAGAAGCCGTTCCCATGTACAGTGCGATTTTACTGATGGTTTAGCCAGGTTTACAGTAACTGATTTCCTCTTATTTTACTTTCTAGGGAAATACTACTTGTTAGATTTTAAACATAAATATGAAGGATGTTGGGTGTTCTCAGAGGTCTGGGAGTGGGAGATGACGAGAGTGTTGGGCTGCCTGTGGGCGTTCCCCTTTGCTATCAGCTGTAACTCATGCACCACACGACTGCAGCCTATTTTGCTATTTCTTTAAACAATAGATATTTGGATATAAGTTTTATTATTACTCAATCTCTTTTAAACTTTGGTTCTCTTAATAATAAATTGAACGTACTTTCCAGAGTGATTCTTAGGCCCTTACTACGTCTATTAGATTTACTTTGAGGAATTGGAAAAATGTTAAATAAAAAAAGTATATGTACAGTGCCCTATAAACTGGATAATATCAAGAAATGCAATGAGAAAAGTGGAATTTCTCTTTTACTTTCACATCTCTTTGCTCTGGATGTTAAATCATGGCTTTGAAGTGATGCTGTCAGACAAGAGATCAGACAGACTTTGCGGGAAGACCCCTGCGGGTCTCGGCACCCACACTGCCAGCACAACTTCTCCACCAGCTCTGGCGGCCTTCAGAATGGAGACACAAGGGTCTTTAAAGCCAGCCTTTCAAATTCAGCTTGAGGAAACAGCTCTCTGCATGCTCTGTTCAGGGCCTTTATTATTCTGTGATGCTGCTGCTCAAATGTACCATTGAGTTCTTCATTCTTCTCCTGGGTTACCTGCCTATATCTGGTCTTTCCTCTGCTTAGATCTGACACAAGTCACTAGAAATTGCAGGTCAATCTGATCTTTCTTTGAAATTATGCTTCAAAGAGAAATTCAATTTACATTGAGCTAAATGCCCATCTCTACTTGCTTAACACCTACTAGGTACATTTCCCCAAGAAGCAACGCAAAGATTTTACTGAACATCACAGCAATATTATCTGGGGCTCATAAACTCTGCATTCACTGAGTAGTGAGGTCTAAGTTAACTCAGTTTGCAGCGCTGAAGTTCTGTCCTTAAAGAGACTATGTTTGAGCAGCACCAAGGTTCTATAGAAAATGGTCCCACCCTACTGTCTACAATCACTGCCCCATAATTACTTTCTTCCTAATTGGTGAGATATTTACATCTGATACTAAATGAATACAGAGTGGAGTGGAAAACGAATGAAAATATGATGCAGGCGAGCTCTGGTTTTTCTCCACAGTGTTACTCCCTTTTAAAATCACATTTCAGCTTCCTAAGGACAAAACTAGTGGACAGTCTGTAGAGTTAAGAAAGCATACTTTAAAAATAGATAGATGACTTGGTTTTAGGCCATTAGCAGGAAAATACGTTCAGAATTTGTTTAACCTTTGAAATACACAGATTCTCTAATTGCTCATTTCTCGAGATTCTGACTAATGCGGGAGTCATTTCTGGGTTTGTTTAGAGCTGCACCTGAGTGCTGTCTGAGCCCCACCACTCAGGGGACACCTCCGGTCCCCGGCCATGTGGGTCTCATGTCTTGGTGAACACGACTTCCTCTCTTTTTGCTGTGCCTGCTCCCTTCCATGTCCACACAGGAGTGCAGAGGTAGAGAGCTGCAGAAAATGCCGAGTCCCTGTGACTTCACCCGACTCCCATCTCTCACCCTGCATGGGGACGGGGTGCCTCCTTGCGTGTGCACGGCCATCTGTACATGAGTGTGAGCCTCACAAAGCAGATGTCTTAGAAGGACAGTGGTGGCCGGATGTGGGACGGGTCAGAAAGTGCGATAAACACATTTATCCCTGAGGTCAGGTCTGGCCAGGAAGCCAAGCCTGGGAAATCTGCTCATGGGCCCTGTGAAGAAGGCTGTGAGTCAGGCTGTTTTGTTTATTTTTTTTTTTTATGCCACAAGAAGTAAAGTAAACTAGGTTATAAAAACACATTTATTGCATTTTGAGATTTTCTCATGAGCGAAGCTTGCCTTTCCTCGTTCTCGTTTTGTGAGCGGTTACTACAGAGAATCTGAGAAGCGGCACCCATGCTCAGCAGGGCTGAGCTCCGTCCGAGCTTTGCCAGGGCTGCTTTACACATGGGTCACTCTACAGTTCCAATGAAATCTCAGGACTGACTCTGTACTGAGCATATCTGAATGCCATGCTAGCTTTTTATTCCAAGGCAATGTCCAATTTTAGCAAGCAGCCTCAACTCCGAAGCCAAGCCTATAAGCACATTCACAAAGGAAACAGTCGGTCCAATGTTTGGATGGCGGAATTTATGCACATATAGCCCCCAGTTGTAAACAGAACAGGAGGTCTCCTTCTAAATGTTTAAGTCCTTAATGCATTGCTCAGAATGCACAAAATGCTTAAAAATTCTCATCTTCCAGAAAACTTACGGGAATTCCATCAGCACCAGGGAATCCAGAAACGCCTCTTGCTCCCTGTGAAGAAGGAAAACAGACTCAGCCATGGCTGATGTGTCCCCCACCCGCAAGAAGCCAGGGGACACCCACAGGGACCGTACCACGTCTCCTTTCAGTCCTGTTCTTCCGGGAGCTCCCCTTTCACCTTTGTCACCTTTGCGTCCCTGCAGTCCTGGGAATCCTTGCAGGCCTGAGGGCCCAGTGTAGCCCTGAGGGCCCACTGGCCCCGGCTGACCCTGTGGGAACAACATAGGGTCAACTTGCATAATTAAAGACAATAAATACTCATTTTTAGTTCCGGTTACTTTAAAACTACACTCTTCATTCTCAAAGAGCCATGATCATCGGAGAACACTACAGGCAAATGCACAACCAACTACTGCCCGAGAGCTACAGAGTAATTTCTGGTTCAGGAAAGAAGTCAGAGGCTGTGAGAGAAGAAAATATTAAATGTGAAAAAAATTATCCTAAATTATTAAAGTGATGTTATTGTGGGATGTTAATATTGGGTTGGGATGAAAGAACAACCTTAGTGGCTTCTTTTTAAGCCTTTTCAGTATTAACAAAAGATCCAAACTAACTCTGCAATTTTATCTGTTTTTCTCAATATAATGCATACAGTAGGCATGGAAATACATGTTGCTTCCATATATCAAAAGGACGTCAGATGTTTAAGTGATTAGAAAATCTCTCCTTTTGTCCACACATAGAAAAAAAGGAAAGGGTTTCTGAAATATATAAAAATGTATGTCCACACTCATTAGAACAGCTACTATTATATTTAAAACCCCCAATTAAAAGTGTTGTTGAGGACGTGGAGCAATCGGAGCATGTGCATTGCTGGCGGGAATGTGGAACGGTGCAGCTGTGGAAAATAGTCCAACAGCTCCTCAGAGAACTAAGAAAGGGAACTGATACAGGACCCAGCAACTCTGCTCCTGGGCACATCCCCAAAGAACCGACAGCAGAATTCCAGCATGTGTCTGCACACCCATGTCACAGGCGCATCGCGCACAGCCCGAGGGTGGAGGCAACCCAAACGTCCAGGGACGATGAGTGTGCAAACACAACGTGGCTTAACCTCTCAATGAAATGCCGCTCAGTCCCAGGGAGGAAGCAGTGACACACGTGCCCCAACACGGACGAACCAGGGGGACGTCACCCTGACTGAAGTGAGCCAGTCGCAGAGGTAGGACACCGTGCGGTTCCATGTCTGTGAGGTACACAGAGGAGCCAAGCCGCAGAGACAGAGGGTAGAAGCTGCCAGGGCTGGGAGGGGAGGTGGGGCTGACGCCTGGGGGCTGGAGGCCACACTGCAACCTGAGCGTGTCAATGGCACTGACCTACCTCTGAGCATGGTTAACAGAGAGATCTTGTAGCGCATATTTTAACCATAATAAAAAATTTAAAAAACAAATATAATTTTTAAGATAAAAATAAATGTACTACAACAGAAGATTTTTAAAAACGAACAAAGGAGGGGTGAAGGTTCTCTCCTGCTGAAGGAAGCAATTCCGATATTACAGTTGATTTCTAATCATCCACAGGTTCGCCCAAATGAAAAGATACACGTCTCGATCACTCTTCCGCTGAGTGAGTCTGTTCATTCATACAACCTCTATCTGTCAAATGCCATTTACTGTGACAATTCAAATTCTAGTCTTGCCCTGAGATGGGGGTGCTGGGCAATTTTTCTAATCTTTATCTCCCTTGCTTACAGGGAAGCTGCCCCGTGGAACTGTCCAGCTAAGAAGTGTGTCCTTTACGGACTATGATGCTACCATGCATCTGCACACGGCTGTGGGGTAGCAGGGACCTCACAGAGGCATCCGCACAGGTGGGGGTGGGGAGCTCCCACCTGCCCAGGTGCTGGGGGAGGCGGTGAAGGAGACTCCCTGAGGTGGAAGAGACCCACGTGGTTAAGATTGTGGTCAGTGGATGTGATTAAGACAATTTACCCCATAGCTTGGGAGTCCTGCCCCCACAAATGAAGGTGAGCTGGGAAAGCTCCCCGGGGACCCCTTCTGGGCCAAAGTCTGAGATTTAGGGAGAGGGAGCTCTCCTCTGTGCTCCACAAGCTCCTGGAGAGTTCAGTCAATGCCTCAGGGAGCAAACACTCAACGGGGGTGTCCTGGTCTGCAGTGCAGCGGGCAGTGGCCAGGCCGTGCATTTTAATCACCTTTGGAGAACATTGTACAAGTGAGTATAGCCCCGTGTGTCCTCCCAGCTGGGGAGAACAGTGGTAACGGATGGACGGCACTGACCCTGGACATGCGATACCCAGGCTCACTCTATCTAACACTCAGTGGTTTTATTATGTTACAGCTGTTGTAAGTTTGGGAACAAAAGACGATGTGATTCTGATTTTTATGGCTCTTCCCCAGTTGTGCCCAGTTCAGTTTTGTCTGTGGTTGTGCCGTAAGGCTCAGCTGCCCTGATCATGTTGAGACTGACAGTTTGCTGGTGTTTATACTGAACATCTTTAGGGGGATAAAATGTTCCTTGATAGTACCATCGTTTTCATTGTCTATAAGCCCCGTAACTGTCCAGGGGGATCAGTTTATAGAGCATGTGTGCCTTCACGCTGAAGAGCGGCATCCCGCCTCACTGCCTGTGACGGGTAGTGACAAGCCTCAGCGTGTGCCCCTTCACCTTCACTGTCAGTAAACTTCTTCCTAACCTTTATTGCTTGAATGGGAACTCTGGTTTTTGCAATAAAACTCTACTCTTTCCTTTTCTGAAGCATGATGTCACATTTTGTTTTTACTGAGGTAAAGTTTGCATAACACAAACCATTAAAAAATGTACAAGTTGGTGACTTCAGTACATTCACGGTGTTATGCAGCCAGTGCCTCTATTTCCAGAACATTTTTTTAATGAGATTTTTTTTTTAATTTCATTACTATATTTTATCTTATTTTTGTTTATCTTTTTTGCAGTTTTTGGCCAGGGCTGGGTTTGAACCCACCACCTCTGGCATATAGGGCTGGCGCCCTACCCCTTTGAGCCACAGGCACTGCCCATATTTCCAAAACATTTTTATCAGCCCAAAGGACATCCGGGACCCATGAAGCAATCACCACTCATCCCCACCCATCACCCTCCCACCTCCCAGCCTCAAAGGCTACCTCTGTTCTGGATATTTTCACACGTGGGCTCACGTGACATAACGTGCTTAGGTTCACCAGCATTGCAGCATGTACTGCTTCTTTATTCATTCCTGTGGATGAATAATATTCCCTGGCAGGGACAGACCACAGCGGGTCCCCCTGTCCACTCAGGGACATCTGGGAGTGTGTGTGTGAGTATGGGCCTTAGTCTCTGTTTAGAATTATTTTGAGTGGATTTCTGGGTGGAACTGCTGGATCCTAGGTCAATTCCATGCTGGGGCTGTTGAGCTCCCTGCCAAGTGTCTCTGCAGTAGCTGTGTCAAGTCCCATCCCCAGCAGCGATGCAGGGGGCTCCAATTCCTTCACATCCTCACCAGTGCTTGTGAGTTTGCATTTTCTTTTTGGCTACGGCCATCCTAACTGGTGTCAAGATGGACAAGCCATCCAGAGGTTCTGACGGGATGGAATATTCCACAAAATTCAATCCGGCTTCCACGCTGAGGAGGTGCCAGGGAGCCTGGGGACCATGTGAGGAGCCTGCGTCCTTCCGGAGGAAGCCCTTGCTTCTGCCCTAATGTGAACCCTGCACTGCCAGGCTGCGCACACATTCTCGTCAAGGCCAAGGACACCGTGTGAGGTACACTTGAGTCATGAGCGCCTGAGGCTTCCCCAGGACGTCCTGCTGCCAGGGAAGTCTGGTGCTCGTAAAGTGCAGCTGGGAGGAGCAGGTAGACGTGCTAATCACCATCATCACTGTCAACTCCCATCCTTAGCCCAAAAGTCCCAGAGGGAGAAGCTATTTCCATGTCTTCTCTCCTTTTGCACTAAGTGACCTTCTGTGGTAATAAAAATGACCATAGAAAGAGGAAGAGTCTAGTTTAAATGTCTGTGCATAAATCTCAAAAGCTTTTAAACTTCTAAAGCGCCTAAATTCCTCCAGTGTCCTTCATAAAAGTATGTCCACAAAATGTTTCTCACACGCCAGCAGATGTGTGGGAAAGAGACACAGGACCATGTCCCCTGCTCCCGTCCCCAGCACACAGTTCAACCCGTATAAACGATTACTTCCTAGGAAACAGGATCATGAGAGGTATCATTTGATTGTCTAATTTTTCGGGACAAAGCATGTCACAAATGTGACAAATGGGTTATCTCCTTCATCCCAAAGCTGCATGAAGTGATATAAATTCTGTGGAGAGGAGATTACTGGGGCTGGGTGCACAAACGTAGCTCTGGAGAGCAGGTGGGTCCCACTGTGTGCTTGACACCCACAATGAGGTCGGCACCAGCACTCCCTGGCCCCAGAACACCTGAATCTACATTTGACCTGGTCCCCAGGGTCCTCTCTGTTGAGTGTGGTAAACGCGGCACAGCGACTACCACCCTGTCCCCTCCTGGTGTGCTCAGTGGAAGACGTGGTATCTTTTAATAGGAAATAGGTTCCATGAGATTGGCCCTCAGAAGAAAGGTCTGGCTTACCGGGGCAGGCAGAGAGAAACAGAGTATTTATGTTAATTAAATATTACCTTTTTCTTTTTCTTTTTTTTTTGAGAGAGAGCCTCAAGCTTTCGCCCTGGGTAGAATGCTGTGGCATCACAGCTCACAGCAACCTCTAACTCCTGGGCTCAAGCGATTCTCCTGCCTCCACCTCCCAAGTAGCTGGGACTACAGGTGCCTGCCACAATGCCCAGCTATTTTTTGGTTGCAGCCATCATTGCTTGGCAGGCCCAGGCTGGATTCAAACCTGCCAGCTCAGGTGCATGTGGCTGGCACCTTAGCCACTTGAGCCACAGGCACTGAGCTGATTAAATATTAATTCTAATTAAAATTCTCTCGGCCTCATGCTTCAGTGATAGCTATAAGACATGATAGTTTTGATCATCTTTAGGACAGATGGGTGAGCACTACTTTTCCCTCTGGAGTCTGTGGGACTCCAGGAGCAGTTTTGGAAGCTGCTGTCTGGAAAGGCAGAAATGCCAAGTCCAGACTCGAATCCACATTGCTCAGATGCCACCACGGGGGACAGAAGGCACTTCCAGAGTCCTGACGTAAGAAGCGCTCATGAAATGGGGAATTTCATGTCTGGGGAAAGCAGCAGACACGGGCACATGTGAAATCCCCTTCAGATACACGAAGAAACATTGATAATTAATCAGGGCCTCCAGAAATGTCCCCCCACTTTCGAACAACCCTGAGGTGGTGCCTGTGCCCATTTTAGTTTATTAACCTTAAAATAGTTCTTCAGTAAGGGAGTGAAAAGTTTCATTTATCAGAGAAGAATAAAAAACGTTTCCAAGGATAAAACCGGCCTGACTGCACATCAGGATTCCTAATCTACAGTACAGGATTTTCCTGGTGCAGTAAGAATGAGCCTTTCATGACTAACGAGCCAACATCTGAATAGTAGGAAATCCCTTCTCCTTCGTCAGCTGACTCTTCCTGTCTCACCTTTTATGGGCACAGGCGCCCACCAGACACCCATATCCTCTGCATTCCCCAGAGCGGACCCTCCCTCCCTTCCGCAAAGCATTCCAGACAATTCACGGCCAAAGGCTGTAGCTCCTGATGACCCTCTGGGGATTCCAATCTAAGTCGTAGTTAATTTCTACCAGCTCTTGGCCACATGTTTGAAAATATGTAAAATTTCCCAAAAGGAAAAATGGGCTCCTTTTAAGGATCCAGGAAAATAGCTCCTCCAGTCAAAATTCAAAAATATTTATTGTTCTTAAGGACGATCAGTTAGCAATTGAGAGCTCTTTTTAGACCACGCTGGCAGGACGGGTTGGTAGCACATTCCAAGCTAGCAACGTGAAGGCTGGTGTTTGTGTAGCCAGTGGCCTGCTCCACGCACCACAGAGCCCACGTCGAACCTGACTTTCTGCCTATACATTTTTTTTTTTAATTTTTAAATTTTTAATTTCAGCTTGCTTGTTCATTCTTCTTCGTTTGAAGTACTCTTTTTTGTTGTTGTTGTTCATTTTCTTCTTCCTCTGGCGATGCTCTTTCCCGCTGTTTTTCATTCTCTTTTTTTTGAGACAGAGCCTCAAGCTGTCACCCTGGGTAGAGTGCTGTAGCATCACAGCTCACAGCAACCTCCAACTCCTGGGCTCAAGCGAGGCTCCTGCCTCCACCTCCCAAGTAGCTGGGACAACAGGCGTCCGCTACAATATCCAGCTGTCATTGTTGTTTGGCGGGCCCAGGCTGGATTTGAACCCGCCAGCTCAGGTGTATGTGGCTGGTGCCTTAGCTGCTTGAGCCACTAGCACCCAGCCTGTCCCGATGTTTTTGATGTTAGTAGAGACGGGGTCTTACTCTGGCTGACTGCTGGTCATACTGGTCTCGAACCTCTGAGCTCAGGCAATCCACCTGCCTCGGCCTCCCCCAGCGCTGGGACTACAGGCGTGAGCCACCACGCCCGGCCTGCCTATACATTCTTATTTAAAATATTAACAAAACATTACTCCTAGCTCTGGGTTCTATTCTATATTAAGGATTCCAGTTACAGGGATTGAATTATTTGGACTTTTAGAATTTCTGCTCTCCAAAACTTTTTGACAACCGATTAGGGTATTAGTGTCAACATAAGGTGAATACCTTCCATGTGTAAAGAAATAAACCTCCAAACCTTAGGTTGCTCCCTATATAAACATTCACTCAAAATGGACCTAAATGCATGAGCTGAAGCTATAAAACTTCAAGAAGAAACCATAGGGTTTCTTTGTAACTCTGAATGAAGCAAAGATTTCTTAGAAAAGACCCGAAGAACAGAAGCTGTAAGACTAAAGGTGGCAAGCTTAAAAAGTTTAATTGTCAAAATATACTGTTAAAAATAAAAGGGCCACAGGTGGGGAGAAATATTTGCAAAACACAAATCTGACGAATGACTTCTATCGAGAACAGAGAACATCCCAAGCTCAGTAGTAAGGACACGGATGAGGCAAATGAGAAAATGGCAGAAGGCTTGAACCCTAAGAAGATGCACAGACGGAAAGTAAGCACCGGACACTGGGCATCACTGGTCATTAGGGAAAAGCAATTAAATCTCCAGGAAGCGGAAACTGGATCCACGACAACGGCTGATACACGTAGAACAAGCTGGCGATGCCCAGTGCGGGCGAAGGTACAGGGGGTACCAGAATCCCATTGGCTGCCAGAAGTGGTGCAGATGGGCACGGCCCTGACAGGGGGGCAGTGTCTTGTAAGGGTCATGTCCACCGGCTGCAGGACCCAGCAATCCTACTCCCAGCAGAGAATCTAGGGAAATGAAAACCTACGTCCACGCCGAAACCTCTATGAAATGATAGTGGTTTTATTAATTGAGCTGAAAGCCGGCAGCAGGATGGATGGTCAGGGAAGGATAAGCAAGCTGAGGCCCATCCACAGGGTGAAAACGAGTCAGCAACAGCGAGTAAGAAGGGATTCGACGCGTGCGACATGGAGGCCGGGGCCAAGGCTTTCTGTGAGGTGAAGGACGCCGGATGCACACGGCCGCGTGCTGTCTGGTCCGGTTTATACCACGACAGGGGACACACCTGTAGCGGCCAGGGCCAGAGGACAGCGGGCACTGACACACAAGGGCCCCAGGAAACTTTCTGGGGAAATTACGCTGCTTTACGTCACGATTTTGGCAATCGATATACAGCTGTAAGCATTTTATCAAGATTCATTGAATTATATACAGATTATCCCCAGTATACTGCACCTGCAAGCAGATAAAAGGGGGGTGGTGATGCCAGCACCAAGAAGGCAGGCCCGAGTTTGGAGGCACGTTGGGCTAAGGAAAAGATCGCACCCTTTCCCTGTACTCCTGCTGATGCCTTTGTAAAATAGAGGATATTTACAGAAGGAGGAAGAGTGCCCATTATAAAAATAACATTTAACCAAATGCTTTTTAAAAATGCCTGCTGGGGGAATAAAATAATCTGGAGGAGCCAAGAGCTAGCTCTCCCTGTCTGGAGACCGTCAGTTTGATCATGGTACTGATGGAGAAGAGAACAGTCCAGGGCACAGCCCCCAGGCCGCAGAACTGGAGGTGGGTCAGGCCCAGATTAGACCAGGGATGTGGGAAGCCCTGGGCTGCCGGCTCCATCGCTCTTGATCTCCAAAACCCCCCCAAGCGCTGGTGCCACCAGCAATTCTAATGTGCTATGGTATCACGTGGTTTTCTCTGAACCGATCTGGGATAGACGCTTGTTTTAGAGACACTAGCACATGATCTTACCAGAAATGGCTTGACTTGAGTGGATTCAAATTTTAAAGCAGAGAAAAAAATGAACAGTCTCCTGTTCCTCACCCACAGGGCAAATGAGTCTGGAAGCCTCTGCTCCTTGTTTTAAAAATAGGTGACATAGGGGCAGTCAGCTCCATGGCTCCCAGTCCACATTTTTACAGTCTGGATGTGACTTTGCCTGGCGCATGTTAGAACATTGATTTTCTGGGCAGCTTCTCTTTCCTCCGTGCTTTCACAGTCAGCACACCTCAAGTGCCGGCTATGATCGCTGTCCCAGGGACTTGTTGCACGTCCAACCCTCATCCTCTAGAGGACATGCATGCTGGGCCAGGCCGTGGGAGCCCAGGTGGGGCCAAGGGGCAGCCACAGCCCTGTGAGGAGGCGACGCTCTTCCTAACTTAGTGCCTGGGGACCCGTGGTGCAGTGAGGGCCAGGGCATCACCGCCACATGGCCTGGTGTCATTAGGAACTAACAGTACAGGGGACTCTTGCCTATACTGACAAGATTACAATTACAGTAGGCGGCAATGATTGAGGTGCCAAATCATAAAATGAGTGGTAATAAAAATAATTATTATTTATGGGCTCAGCTGCTGGCTATTAATTTCCACGTGCCACCTGTACACACTGATATTTTACCAGTATTTTGAGTTCATCTTCACGCCTAAGCAGGTGACGTGACTCTGAGCAGAGACCGTGTTCTCAAGGCTCTGTCCCACTGTCATCACCCCATGGGGTGCTCCATGGGGACTGGCCTCCTGCAGCCCAGAGGAGGCTGCCCCCAAAAGGGAGCGAGAGGGAAGGCCAGCCTGGAGGCCGCCTTCCTGCCCAGATCACCAAACAGGCCTCCAGTCTTTAGGTGACATTTTAGTATCTCTGGCACAGACCAGGCCCAGCACCAAGGTTATATCTATTTTGCACTTTGATTAAACAGGAGCCACATGAAGGGGAGAGATTCTTGAAGTCGGCATTATATTGGGTTGGTTCTGCTGTGAAGAAACAGCCAATCGACCCACCGGTCAGCTGAGAAACACGGTCACGGGTGAGACTGGCGGGGCTGCTTTTTCCGTTATCTTTATTTGAAATGTTCCCAAGTAGGACACGCTTTAAATAGAGCGCCAAATTCTCTGTCACCAAAAAATGCCTGACCACTGTCACTTTCCTCCCCCTCCCTTCCTTCAGCTTTACCCTACTTATCTGTTATTTTATTTATTTCATTTGTTACTCCTCTAAAAAAAGATTTTATTTTTAAATGTCTATAAAATAAAATCCACTTCCTTTGGTGTGTCGTTCTGTGTGCTTCGACCAATGCAGAGTTGTGTGACCTCCACTGTGAGGAAGTCACGGACACCCCGGTCCCCACGGTGCTCCTCTGTGGCCAAACGCTCCTCTCCCAACCTCGGCCAGCCCCTTACCGACTGCCCTTTCCAGGCCCTCATGGGTCTGGACTCCTGCCGTCTGGAGTCTGAGTATGGCTCTTCCACTTGGCATGATGCACTTGAGAGTCCCCCAGCTGCTGTGTGCACCCACAGTTTGTTCCTTTGTCCTGCTGAGTCGTAACTTATTGGATTCCACTACCACAATTTGTTTATCTGTTTGTGCTGTTTCTGGTCTTGGGTGAATGTGAACTGACTACTAGAAGCATCATGTGAGGTTGTGTTAACATATTTTTTTACAAATATCCAGGAATGGATTACGGGGTCAAATGGCAACTGTTCAATTTCATTAAACAAAACAAAGCCTGCAGCACGTTGCCACCATGGCACAGACTGGCTGCACCACTGTATTCCTGCCGGCTACACGTGAGAGGCACACATCCTTGTCGGCACTTGGTAGTCTCAGCTTTTTTTTCTTAGCCATTCTAGAAGGCATGAAGCGGTAAGTCATTGGGGTTAGAATCTCAACGCTGCTCATTCCCACAGACCAAGTCTAGGCCTGGCGTTTCCACCACTACTGCAGCGTCCTTTTGGGATGAGGACAAATCCCTGCCAGTGCTGCCCCCACCTCTCGACACCGCCTGGGGACCTTGTGGCTGGTGTGGAGTCGGTGGGAGTGTGACAGTGCTTGTGGCACCTTTGCTGTTTTCCATGAAGACAAACAACTCACAGGCAGCTTCTTCCCCAAGGTGTGAGGGGAGCCCGCACGGCCCGACACCCAGACGAGGTAATGAAAAACAACTTTCTTCTGTACAGAAACTAAAGAGAAACTCAGCTCCCGAGTTCTTACCTATGGTATGAATGCATTTTATTTTGCCTACTATTCCCTTTTCATACATTATGATACAAAAACGACCTCTGTCTTTCTAATACATGAATGTGAGCCTCACTCCCTAGCAAGAGTCATATTACATCCCCTTACGGAGAATAATACTCACTTAAAATTACACCAATATAATATGACTTTTCAGATCTGTCTCTGCTCTTTGCCACGGATACCACTGATAACCTAGTGCTCTCCCAATGGCTTCATAAAACATCAGATTTGGGCCTCAGGGAGCAGCAGGGGACAGCTGAGGGTGCTGGGGGGCTCAGCAGGAGAAAGGCTGTTTCCCAGCCTCGGGGTCAGGTCTGTGTTTAACCAGATCCCAGACTGGGGTGGAACCACTCTAGGGGTGTTCCTGTCCCAACCCTGGCTGCGGCTGGCTGCCGACACATCTCTTGGGGAGGTCCTGGACCCCAGGACTAACGGATGAGACTCAGTGCAGCCTCTCCAGAGACAGTTTCTGACCCCAACTAGATGAGCTGTTCCCTGATTGCTCCTGTCATGGCACAGAGTACGGCACTGCCCCGCATTTCACACAGGCCACAAGGCCTTGGAAGTAGGGCTCAGCCTCATTTCTGCGTCTGCCCCCAGCATGTGACACACAGTTCATGCTCCATGCGTCTGTTAAATGAATGGATGTGGCCCTGCTCTGATTTACTCCAAACTCCTTGAAATATCTGTGTCCTTCCCACACAGAGTCTTCTACTTTTAGGCCATTTTTCTGACCATTATTATGGCTCCCTGAGTTCTGAAGCACAGCGTTGATGGGTGACACTACAGAGACCTGTCCTGCCCTCACTGCTCCCCTCCAATTCCCTAAGTCACCTTCACATGTCAGGAAACCACAAACCCCCAACCTTAACTCCTCTCCCCAGTCCACGCCACCCCAGTGGAGTTTCTGCTCATTGTTTCTCCCAGATGGTCTGGTTTTATCTGCCTGCATTATCAGTGAGAACCAGGCTTCTGAAATGGAGCCATAAGGAGGGAGGTCGCCAGGCTCGGAGAAAGGAGGGTCCCAACTCTGTGTTTGGCATCTGATTAGATAAACAAGACATTGTCTACTGAAACCAAAGTCCAGAAGGTGAGGCAAGGAATCTGGAATGCAAGGACTCCCCTGCACCCGCTGGAGGCTTAGCTCTGGTAATGTTTGAACCACGAGTTTGGGGACAACTGTCCGTGAGAAGCCAAACATACTTTAAGCAACCTTGGGGAGGTACGGTGACTCAGGGGCTTAAAGTTACAGAGAAAGGGCTGAGTGAGCCGGCATGGCTCTCTGAACAGCCATAAAAGGCCTATTTTCCACACTGACTGAGTACCTCTGCTTTAAAATTAAATTTTAACTTTACACCAACAAAAGACAACTTCTTAGCACCTTTCCTGCTTCTGGGAGGAGGGAACACACAGTCCAGGAAGTGTCATGTGCAGTTCTGGTGGCCAGCGCTAGGTGGCACTCAGCTGTGCACCTAGGGCCTGGGACCCACCCTCCCCGACCTCAGGTCACTTTTGCAAGTGGTGGCGCTGTCGGATTCCCAGATGGCAGCTCCAGTGATGACTCGTCTCCTGGGGTGGAGGGCAGGTCCCTCATCAGTCGTGGGGAGCCAACCTCTCATGGGGAAAGCTCTGATGCCATTGTTGATGGCAGTGTTCTAATGACGCGTGAACAGTACTTCAAACTCTACTTCTTTGCACAGGGCTGTTGACTGACTCAGTGATTAATGCATTTTTTAATTAATTCCCTTCCTTCTGACCTGGCTAAGGGAAGATGTTCTAAATGTGAGTATGGTGGACCTGTGAGATGAAGACTGGCTGCAAAGGCCCAGGAGACAGGGGTTTCAAGTTCCTGGGCCTGATCCCTGCCTGCCCCCTGTGGTGACAGGGCTGCCACTTCCAGACTCCAGAGCCTTCACTCCTTGGAGCCCTCTCCAACAGTTCACCTACTTAAGCCTTGCAAAACCTCTGAGATGTGGGCACTGCTCTCCTGTCCATCTTGCGGGTGAGGAAACTGACGTGCACAGAGGTTGGGTGGCTCAGCTGGTGTGTAACAGAGCAGTCCACACAGCTCCACAGGGCCTGTTCCTGCACACGGGACCCTCCCAAGGAAAGGGGGATGACTTGACTTCTGCTGGTCTTCATGGAGCTGTGACTAAGCTAAAGGCAGATGGGCAAACCGTCTGCAGAAATGAACATATACACTTGGGGCTTGCAGAAACCAGGCGGGCGCCCATGGAGATTATTAGAGGAAGCTCCTGCCCCGCTGTACCCTGCTGCCCCGCTGTACCCCACCGCCCAGTGTGGCCACCCCACCGTACGTTAACCCCCTCCCTGCTGGAAGGTGACGTGGGAAGAAAGAGAAGCGAGTTGATCCTGTTACTTTTTAGCAGCTCCAGGCAGAAGTTGTGCAGGGAGCCCCAGGGGCTGCAGGCCGCCACACAGGAATATTGGCATGCTCTGGGGAAATATTTCGGCATATTCCATAACCTGGACTTTCCCTAGCTTCCCTCCACAGATTCATTGTGGAGGAAAGGCCGTATTAGGAAGATTTTTCTAAAAGGCTGGGTGGTTTCTGCATGGTAAGAAGAAGGAATGAATGAGCACTTCCTGAAGCAGAGAGTTTAGCTGGACCTTCGTGAGAACCAGCACTACTGGGCAGGTGTTGAAAACCAGCGCCCACCTGGTGGGGAGAGCAAATTGGTCCAGGGAGAAGGCCTGCTGGTAGGGGGACTGGTAGGTGTCCCTGCTGGTGGTGGGGACTAGTACGTGTCCTGCTGGTGGGGGGGACCGGTAGGTGTCCTGCTGGTGGGGGGGAACCGGTAGGTGTCCCTGCTGGTGGTGGGGACTAGTACATGTCCTGCTGGTGGGGGGAACCGGTAGGTGTCCTGCTGGTAGTTCGGAACAGCAAACTTAACTACTCCATTCACTCAAACTGATCTCTAAGTCATCCAGTTGGTTCAAAATAAGGG
>CAUYPK010047084.1:0-15896 GCA_963574355.1 Loris lydekkerianus | reverse complement strand
GGATACAAACATCAATGGTTTGGTCCCTGTCTTAGGTTGACTGAACGCAGAGTGATCTTACCCGTCTTTGGGTACTATGAATGTAATCCACCGTGCAGCCTCTCCATATCCTGTCTTAGATTGTCCCAGTTTTGGGAATCTTACCCGTCATTGGTGCTATGGAGGGCTTATATTGCTTTTAGATGTGGAACAAAATTAAAATTAAATATTATAACTAAAAACATACAGTTAGAAACCTTATAAAAATATTGCATTCATCTTACTTTCCACAAAAAGCATATTTTATGTTACTAAAACTTCATCATACGCATAATTTCTGCTAACATAGAATCGAAATTTGTAACTCCTTCTCCTCCGGTGAGACTGAGTAATTTAGAATTCAATGATATTAAAAATGCTGCAGTGAATATCTTGGTGCATATTTTTTTTCTGTAGTTCAAATTATTTCCAGATGTGGAATTACTGGGTTAAAAAGTACAGAGGTTTTTTGGGCGGCGCCTGTGGCTCAGGGAGTAGGGCGCTGGCCCCATATACCGAGGGTGGCGGGTTCCAACCCTGCCCTGGCCAAACTGCAACAAAAAAATAGCTGGGTGTAGCCTATAGTCCCAGCTACTCGGGAGGCTGAGGCAAGAGCTGCAGGTTACTGTGAGCTATGATGCCACAGCACTCTACTGAGGATGACAAAGTGAGACCCTGTGTCTAAAAAAAAAAATAGATAAATAAATAATAAAAAAAAGACATTCCCCCAAGACAAAGGGCCCATGTTGGAGACTGCAGACTTGGGTCTTCCCCTCTGCCAGAAGCTCTGGTGCTTTGTTACTCCTCTGTGTACCTTTCTGCCTAATCTGGGGGTGGGGGGGGGGGACGAAAGATCTTTCCTAGTTAAAATATTTTCCACATACTATTATATTAATTAATCAATATTAATTACTAAAAATATTTTAATGCACTAGAAGTGGGGGATGACCACCTAGAATAGTGAGATTGGGTTTCCAAGTGATTATATCTATACCTAAAGTCTTCTTTTTAAATTCTGAATTGACATAGGATACATGTGATTGAGTGATATTGTTTGCATTTGAGTTGCAGCTGAGTCCTTCCCCCAGGAGTGTGTCATATTACCCTACATTGTACCCATTAGCAGCTAAAGAGTGGAAGGGCCCAAACCTTGCTATTTTCCCATCAATTAATTTTCATAATAATAGTAATTAATGATCTCCCTCCCCTCTACTTGAATTTGATTGTGTTTTTCTCTCTTGTATGGGTCTATAGTTGTTCATCGATGAGTTTTAAATTAGGAGTGCGTACATGGGGTGCTACTTTTCCATTATTGAGATGCTTTACTAAGGAGAATGTTCTTTAACTCCATCCAGGAAATACAAAAGATGTGACGTCTCCATCTTTTTATGGCTAACTAGTATGCCATATATAATATATATATGTGTGTGTGTGTGTGTGTGTGTGTGTGTGTGTGTGTGTTTTAAGGCAGAGTCTCACTATGTTACCTTCGGTAGAGTGCCATGGCCACATAGTTCACAGCAGCCTCAAACTCTTGGGCTTAAGTGATTCTCTTGCCTCAGCCTCCCAAGTAGTCCCGCTATTTTTTTGTTGCAGTTGTCATTGTTGATTTTAGCTGGCCTGGGCTGCGTTCGAATCTGCCAGCCTCAGTGTATGTGGCCGGCACACTGTCCCCTGACCTATGGGAACTGCCCATATATAATAATTTATTAATCCATCCAGGGGTTAATGGCACTTGGGTTGTTTTTATATCTTTGCAATTATGAATTGAGTTGCTATAAACATTCTACTGCAAATGTGGTTGTGATAAAATGATTTTTTTTCTTCTGTGTAGATACCTCGTAATGGGATTGTGGGATCAAATGGAAAGTCTAATTTCAGCCTTTGAGGATTTCCATACTTCTTTCCGAAAAGGCTATGCTAGCAAACCCACATACATGGGTTGCAAACCCACATACATGTAGTGTGTGCATGTCCCTTCTCTCTGCACCCTCACCAGCATCGGCAGCTTTGAGACTTTGTGATGTGTGCTAGTCTCACTGGGCGTAGATGATATCTCAAGGTTGATTTGATTTGCATTTTTCTGATGACTAGGGACGGTGAGCATGTTTTCATGTGTTTGCTGGCCATTCATCTCTCTTCTTGGGAGAAGGTTCTATTCGTGTTAGAGACGGAGTCTTACTGTGTGGCTTTAGGCTTGTCTTGAGCTCCTAGCTTTAAGTGACCCTTCTGTCTCAGCCTCTGTAAATGCTAGAATTATAGGGGTAAGCTACCACAGGCCTAGCCAGAATAGATTTGTCCGCCATAGAAGAAGAATTTTAACCTGAAACAATAATAAAAAAGAATAATTTTTACTCAAATAATGTTGCTAGCTTTAAAAATGCCCATGGTCAGCAGACATTTAAAAAGTTATTTCAAGATTTTTGGTTTCTAGTTGTACTTTAGAAATAAAAATTATTTGTAGACTGGGTGAGGTGGCTCATACCTGTAAACCTAGCACTCTGGGAGGCCGATGTAGGGGGATCATTTGAGCTCAGGAATTTGAGACCAGCCTGTGCAAGAAGGAGACCCCCATCTCTATGAAAAATAGAAAAATTAGCCCAGTGTTATAGTCGTCCCTGTAGTCTCAGCTTGGGAGGCTGAGGCAGGAGGATCCTTTGAGCCAAGGAGTTTGAGGTTGCTGTGAGCTAGGCTGACTCCACGGCACTCTAGCGTCAGTAGCTAAAGAGTGGAAGGGCCCAAACCTTGCTATTTTCCCATCAATTAATTTTCATAATAATCGTAAATATAATTCCTTATCTATTATTTTAATCTCAGCATGGCTTCCAAAACGTCTCAAAAGAAAACGGAGCCCGCCACAAGAACAATTACGGATGAAGGAATATTCTTCAGTGAAAAGTGGACGGGATGGCTTGGCACCCGTAGGTCAGTGGTTAAGGCGCCGGCGGGTGGGGTTTTTTTTAAAGAAAAAAATAAAAAGTTATTTCAAGTGGGGCTGGTGGGTTTGAACCTGGCCAGGGCCTGCTAAACAACAATGGCAACAATAACAACAACAACAACAACGAAAATAGCCGGGCATTGTGGCGGGTGCCTGTAGTCCCAGCTACTTGGTAAGAAGGCTGAGGTAAGAAAATCTCTTAAGCCCAGGAGTTATAGGTTGCTGTGAGCTGTGATACTATGGTACTCTACCCAGGGCCACTTAGTGAGACTTTGTCTCAAAAAAAAGAAAAAAAAGAAAAGGAAAGAAAGAAAGAAAAAAAAGAAAAAAAAGAAAAGTGGACAGGTAACTACTTTTTTGTCAAGGCAAATAGTAAGGCACTCTGCTTAATTTGTAGAGAATTTGTGCAAGTTCTCAAAGACCATCATTTGAAAAGGCATTATGTGCAAAAACACGCTGCCAAACTTGATGTGCATGAAAGATTGTGTCATAAGGACAAAGTAGTGAACTGAAAGTTACAGCTCAGATGTATTCCATGGTAAAAGCTAGTGGCATATTTAATAGCAAAAGGATCAAAACCATTTATTGATGGTGAGTTCAGTAAACATGGTATGAAAATCATGGCAGACATAATTTGTCCTGAAGAAAGGGGGATATTTCTTGTTTTTTTTGCAGTTTTTGGCTGGGGCTGGGTTTGAACCCACCACCTACAGCATATGGGGCCGGTGCTCTATTCCTTTGAGCCATAGGCGCCGCCCAAAGGGGGATATTTCTAAAGTCAGATTATAGCCAGACGAATTGAAGAAATTGGAAAATTTCTTGAAAGACGTTTGGAGAGTAAAGCTGCTAATTTTAAATGTTATGCTTTGGAGATGGATGACTGTCCTGATGCTACAAGGACAGCTCAACTTGTCATTTTTATTAGAAGTATTGATGATGAAGTATTAATAAAGAAACCATTTGGCTTCTTTAGTGCTGTCAAAAGACACAGCTAAATCAAGAGATTTATAGAGAGCATTAAAAAATATGTTAAAGTGATTTGCTTTGTCTGTTGTCAACATATCTGGTGTCCCAGGGATGGTAGGTAAGAGAGAAAAACTTATGAAATTAATAGAAAACAATGTCACCCTAAACTCCTGTTTGATTAAGTAACATTGCAGAGCACTTCAAGAAAACTTATGCACAAAAGCATAAATTGTACAAATCTTTGTCAAGATTGTGAATTTCGTAAGGGTCAATGGATTGAATTTTCACCAATTCCAGGAATTCCCTGAGAGTATTGATGCTGACTATGTCGACATCATTTAGTTTTCACAAGTAAAATGGCTAAGTTGAGGCCAAATGTTGAAAAGATTTTATGATTTGTGGCATGTTATCAGATTGTTTATGGTATCAAAAACCAAATTTGTGCCAGAACTGATGATGAAAACTGGTTTACTGATTTAGCATTTTTAGTGTTTTTACCTGTTCACGTAAATGAGTTAAACATGCATCGTCAAGCTGAAAAACAGCTATCTTATCAATACAATATTTCAAACCATGAAAGTGTTTCAAATGAAAGTGAAATTATGTCAAGCTCAGATTGACCCAAACGATTTTATGCATTTGGATAGGTTGGCTAAACATAATCCTATAGGCCAGGCACGTGGCTCATGCCTGTAATCCTAACACTCTGGAAGATCGAGGTGGGAGGGGTAGGGGGAGATTGCTTGAGGTCATGAGTTCCAGACCAGCCTGAGCAAAAGCAAGACCCCGTCTTTACTAAAAATAGAAAAACTGAGGCAAGAAGATCGGTTAAGTTGGAGGTTGCTGGGAGCTATGATGCCATGGCACTCTACGAAGAGCAACAGCTTGAGACTCTATCTCAAAAAGAAAACCCCGCAAGAAACACAATCCTGTGAACAGCGAGAAAAGTGCAGCCTTGCATTTTCAGTTGACATAAATATATTACCTGCCAATTTTCATATGGAATGCAAAGAGCTGCAATCTATAGCCGGGCAGTTGGCGTACAACTGTAGTCCCAGCTACTAGGGAGGCTGAGGCAAGAGAATCACCTAAGCCCAGGAGTTGGAGGCTGCTGTAAGCTGTGATGCCACAGCACTCTACTGAGGGTGATAAAGTGAGACTCAGTCTCTATTAAAAAAAAGAATAAAAAAAAATTAAAAAAAAAAAAATAACTAAGAGTAATTTTTAAAACTCTTACCACAAAAAAAGTGAGTTGATGGATATGTTAATCAGTCTGATTTAAGCATTCCACATTGTATATCAAGTCATCACATTGTATCCCATAAATGTATACAGTTACAATTTTAATTAAAAATTAAACTAAAAAATGAAAATAATAAAAAAATAAAAAAATGAAATATTGTATTTAAAGTGCACTTTAGGCAAGGCATAGTGGCTCATGCCTATAATCCTAACACTCTAGGAGGCTGAGGCAGGTGGATTGTCTGGGCTCAGGAGTTCTAGACTGGCCTGAGCAAGAGGGAAATGTCATCTCTACTAAAAGAAAAACTACCTAGGTGTTGTGGCAGGCACCTGTAGTCCCAGCTACTTGGGAGGCTGAGGCAAGATGATCTCTTGAGCCCAAGAGTTTGAGGTTGCTGTGAGCTGTGATGTCCAGGCACTCTACCCAGAGTGACAGAGTAAGAGTCTGACTAAAAAAAAAAAAAAAATGCCAAGCATTGTGGCGGTGCCTGTAGTCCCAGCTACTTGGGAGGCTGAGGCAAGAGAATTGCTTGAGTCTAAGAGTTGGAGATTGCTGTGAGCTGTGATGCCACAGTAGTCTACGGAAGGCTACAAAGTTAGACATTGTCTCATAAAAAAAAAAAAAAAAAAAAAAAGATTAGGTAATGATGGTAGAGGTGTTGTGAGAGGATTACAGCCCTTAATCAGAGAACCTGCTTCGTGTGTGTGTGTGTGTGTGTGTGTGTGTGTGTGTGTGTGTGTGTGTTACAAGTACACAGTGGAAAGGAGACCTTCTGTAAGCCAGGGAGAGAACCTTGTCCAGGGGACTGAATCAGCCAGCATCTTGATCTTAGACTTTCCAGTTTGTAGAACTGGGAAAAATAAATTCCTGTTGTTTAAGCCAAAAACAAAACAAAACAAAACAAAACAAAACAGCTGCAATCTGATGTTCGACTTATAGAAAAATTTGATCATGTCCCTTTACTGGATTTTCCAAGGTCCTTTCTTCCCAGCGACAATTATCCCTCACTTCACAATCAATCACTTCACATCATCACTTTTTGGCAGCACCTACATTTGTAAGCAACTATTTTTAAGAAGGAAGCATGTTAAGAGTAAATTTAGAACCAAAATATCGGATGCGCACCTTGAGAGCTCACTAAGAATTGTGACTACTCTCATAGAACCAGATACCGGTGGATTCATTTCTCAAGTCCCCAGCTACTTGGGAGGCTGAGGCAAGAGAATCACATAAGCCCAAGAGTTTGAGCTTGCTGTGATCTGTGACACCACAGTGCTCTACCCAGGGTAACATAGTGAGACTCTATCTCAAAAAAAAAAAAAAAAGCGGCTTTCTGAACAGGCCACTGGATAATTAGGAATATTGTTTTAGGATGATTTTGCTTATCTGTGGTGGTAGATATCCTGAAAATTATGCACAGATCTTCTTTTTTGCTGATCAACTTTTGCTAGTGTTTGTGTATTTAATGTGTAGCCCAAGACAACTCTTCTTCCAATGTGGCCCAGAGAAGCCAAAACATCGAACACCTCCAGCCTAGATAATGAATCCATTAGGTGATGCCTGCTGCCATCGATTCTTCCTTTCTTAATTGGAATACCCTGATAAAAAGACTCTTCTCCCTCAGTTCTCCTGTTGTCCCAAGGTAGTGTTTCTATAGGAAAGACGGATTAAATGCCATCTCTACCAGTTTTCAAAATAATAGCTTAGTTCTCTCTCTCTCTTTTTTATTTTAGAGACAGAGTCTTACTATGTTGCTCTTAGTAGAGTGCTGTGGTGTCACAGCTCACAGCAACCTCCAGCTCTTGGGCTTAAGTGATTCTCTTGCCTCAGCCTCCCGAGTAGGTGGGACTACAGGCACCTACCACAAGTCCCGGCTATTTTTTGTTGCATTTTGGCCAGGGCTGGGTTGGAACCCATCACCCTGGATACAAGGGGCCGGCGCCCTACTCACTGAGCCACAGGCTTAGTTCTCTTGTATTTCCACAAGTGAACAATGAATTTTGTTTTTGAGTATCATTATGTGTTATGATCTCAAAGATTCAAACATACGAGGTCAGAGAATTGAGTTCGAGAATTCATCCTAGAAAATACGGTACATACCTTGCTATGGTTACCTTTGAAGTGCTCCCTTGCAAAGCTATGCACCAACGCCGGTGCACTTTTTGTAGGATGAGTTCGCAAATTGAATTGTCCAACCACATATTTAATGTGTTTCAATCCAATGCAATTCTTCTTCTTCTTCTTCTTCTTCTTCTTTTTGAGACAGAGTCTTTGTTACCTGGGTAGTAGAGTGCGGTGGCATCATAGCTCACAGGAACCTCAAACTCTTGGGCTCGAGAGAGATCCTCTTACCTGGGTCTCCTAAGTAGCTGGGGACTTCAGGTGCCTGCCATAATGCCTGGCTATTGTTAGAGAGGATCTCGTTCTTCTCAAGCAGTCCACCTGCCTCAGGCCCCGCAGTTATTATTCTTTTTGATGTGGAATTTATCACATTTTTAGTGATTGGCCACATTTTGGCATTTGGCAATGGACTTCCTCCAATTGGCTCTTACGTCTTTTTGAGGTGAACCCTAACATTTTTTGACAGCTTTTTTTACTTGACTTATCTTGTGCTCAAACCCAGTATTTAGTCCTCCCAGGGGTTCTTATGCCCAGAGATTTAAGGGTAAAAATGCTGGGATTACCCCTTTACCTTGACTTCTGCTGGAAGCCTTTAATAGTCCTGAGGTTCGGGGGCAGCGTTACTGGCCTAATCCCTTCAGGGCAGTACCAACATTACAAGAAAAGCAATAAAATGCGGAGTTTTTGAATTGGCTAGAAATGCCACCCTTTTAAGGGGCTAAATTTTGTCTACTCTTCAAGACTATTTTATTTTTATTTTTTATTTTTACTTTTTTTTTGAGATTAATATGAGGGTACAAACAATTAGGTTACAATGTTCGCCTTTGTTAGGCAGAGTCCCTGTTGTCCCAGGAGATGTGCCACGTACCCTTACATTGTGACCCTTAAGTGGGAGCACCCCAATCCCCCTCCTTCCTCCCCTCCCTCAACTTGAATTGAATTGAGTTTTTCTCTTACATAGGCATTCAACACCATTTTAGAGCTCAGATTTCTCATTCCACTGCAAATTAGGTAAAAGAACTTTAGCATGAATGTACAAAGTCTGCAGTTTTTGGAGACAAAGGCCTGGCTTCAAATTCTGGTTCTACCATTTATTGACATCTCTGCCTCTCAGATTTCTTATGTGTGGAACGGAGATAACACCATTGGAAATGCTTTATATTATTACGGGATTCAATGAGGAAATTTAGCACCTACATTTCCATCGAGTCCTGAATAATTAAACACATATAGTACTCAATAAATATCTAATACGATTATTTTTATTAATGCCTAGCAGTATGTCAGGTTATTAGATGCCCAGAGATGATGGCTGATAAATATTAGCTATTTATAATTCTTATTAGGTAAGAATTCTCTAGATAAGTGTTCCGATTCCTTAGGGATTCCTCTGTGACTGTTGACTTTGACCAAAGAGAGGGAGGCAGGAACGCACTTGGGGGTGTGGTGAGGGCCAGGTCAGTGGGACAGTCACCCTTTGACATTAAGTGACAGAGAAGAGGAAGTTGAGGCTTGGGGCTGAGGATTTCTAAGGTGTGAACAAAGATGCACTGTGCATTCTCAATTCCTCAAAAGACAAACAATTCAAATGCTCCCAGCCTTTGCGGTGGGATTCATGGGTATTGGTGTTGCTGAGATGGCCCAATCAAGGCCTCTGGTTGGGGTCAGAGGTAGGTCTTGACTCACTCAGATTAGCAGGTGTAACCTGGTGGCAGAGGGCTCCAAGTCTGAGAAAATTGTCCATAGAGATCTATGGAGACTCACCTATGGAGCCAAGTGCCGAGCTTTCATATCACCAGCTGCTGGTCCCAGGCGTGGGATTTGAGCGCACTCTATGGAATGGGGAAAGTTCTGGGTGTCAGGTTTTCACCTTCCATTGTACTCATTTGAGGCATCTTTGGGAAGACAGGCCAGCAGGCAAAGGGGAAAGAGCAGACCTGAGGCTCTTTCCCCCATCCCAACCCCAGCACAGAAACTGGGATATTGTGCTTCAGTAATCCTGCCCCTCCACACCCCCCGTGCACACACTCAGGTGTGGACAGAACCCCTCTGAACACTTCAAAGCCCCTTAGGTCCTGGTAGGACTGCTGCCCTTTGGGAAGATCTAAACTCACTAGACTCAACATCCTAGGTAGGTACTGTGACCCTGAAATCTAGGGACCTCCATCTTTACTCTTCAAACTTTTTTCTTAAAAATTTCCAAGCATAGCTACAAGTTGAAAGACCAGTACACTGGACACCATGATATCCTTCCCCTAAACTCACCAGTTCTTTCAACTGACCTTTATTGAGCACCCCGCACGCACTAGTGCTGTGACAGGCTTTGGTACATAGAAAGGAGTAAGTCCTGGTTCCTGAGCTCAAGCTGCTCAGAGCTTATCAGAAAAAGGAGACCATAAAACAAAACAACTATTATATAATATGGCCCAATAATGTTTTATTACTGACAGGCATAAGGTACTGTGGGAGCACATGGTGAGGAGTCCCTTTCTGATTGGACGTTGCCCCTGGTGACAGGGGTACTCCAGGGAAGTGGATTGTGGGTGCCTGAGCAGTGTGGGTGAAGGTATGGGAATCTGACAAAGCCTGGAGGATTTGAGGAGTTGCAACTCAATGATGCAGTGATTCAGAAAGTCCCAGCACTGGTTCTGGGGGGCTGCAGGGGCCATAATGGCAGGACCATCACGACTTGGAGTAGGGAGCATTAAGTATGTGACATACCATCCACTCTAGGAGATCCTGAAGCTGACCACCCTAAGAGTGTTAAGCCGGGAATCTTTTCTAAAATTAGTGAGGGAGTTGCCTGTGCTCTTTTGGGAAAGAAACATAATATAAAATATTTGTCAGGGCTGGTGACTGTCAAGGATCTTGCTTGAAATCAAGGGTCGTTGAGTTACTGAAGGTGACTCAGCATCTTGGGTTACTCAGAATAGATGTGTCAGCAAGGGCACCTGAAATGTACCTTAGTGAGCTCTTGGGGCCTCTGTCCTAGTGATAACTTGCTTCCCACTTCCTGGAATCCATCAGAAGTGAGCCTTGGGCTTAGAGCCTGTGGCTCAAGCAGCTAAGGTGCCAGCCACAAACACCTGAGCTGGTGGGTTTGAATCCAGTCTGGCCCGGCAAACAACAATGACGGCTGCAACCAAAAAATAGCCAGGCGCTGTGGCAGGTGCCTGTAGTCCTAGCTACTTGGTAGGCTGAGACAGTGACTCGCTTGAGCCCAGGAGTTGGAGGTTGCTGCGAGCTGTGATGCCATAGCACCCTACCCAGGGTGACAGCTTGAGGCTCTGTCTCAAAAAAAGAAAAAAAAAAAAAGAAAAGAAAAGAAAAAAATGAGCCTTGTATATAATTACTCTGAATTGTTACAACTCAGTTCTGTATGAAAGGGAATGAACCTTCTTTATTTATTCGAAAAGAAGCAAAGAAGACATTTGACATGTAAGCAAGACTTTTAAAAAGATTTAAGACCCATTTTCCTTCCAAGGAAAATGGCATCTTAGTTTTTCCAAAAGACCCTGATCGTACTGGGTGGCCATGACTGCAACTTCTCCTCTCTGGGGAGGACTTCCCTGCCTTTGTTATAGCGTGGTCAAGTGCAATAATTTCTCCCAGGCATACCATACTTGCTTTAACTTTTTCATTTAAGAAAACAACTCATGATCCTTTTGTAATTCATAAGTGATGATTGGGTTTTCATGCGCATGTGTGAGATGTGCCTCCCCAAAATCTTGTTACCACGTCAGCATATGACATGAAAAAAAAAAAAAAAAAGAAAGGAAGACAAAAAGAAAGAAAGAAAGAAAACAACTCACAAAGAAAAGAAAGAAAGAAAGAAAGAAAGAAAGAAAGAAAGAAAGAAAGAAAGAAAGAAAGAAAGAAAGAAAGAAAGAAAACAACTCACAGAGACTAAACTCCTGACCTCTACTCAGATATCAGGATTTGGGGAGTTGCAGCTCCGTGATCCTGGTGGGCTGCAGGCCCATCGTGGCAGGAGTAGGAAGCAGTAGCTACGTGATGTATAGCCCATTCTAGGCAATCCTGATGCTGACTGCCCTAAGTGGTAAGCCAAGAATCTTTTCTAAAATGAGTGAGAGAGTTGTATATGTTTCTTTGGGAAAGAAAAATAAAATAAAATGTTTGTTTGTCAGGGCTGGTGACTGTCAAGGATCTTACTTGAAATCAAGGGTCATTGAGTTACTTAAGGTGACACACTGTCTTGGGTTACTCAGAACGGATGAGTCGGCAAGGGCATGAGCCCTTTAGAAAAGGACTTGTTTATCTGGCTTAATGTGTTTATGTATCTAGCCTCTTCCTTGGCAATCTTCAGATAAGCTGGTGTGGTGGTCTCACTTCAGGAGGGCTGTGGCAGAGAGGGGTTGGGGTTGTTGGCTGAAGACCCACTCTCTCTGCGTCTGGGGTCATAAAGAAATTCACCTGGACTTGGTAGAGGGGATCCTTTCTCCACATCTGAACTGTGAGCCTGCAAACCAAGGGGGTCTCAAGGTGAGCCTCAAGCTGTATCACCAGCATCTTGCTGGTCAGACGGTGAGCTCCACTCCACAGGGAAGGGCTGCTAAGCATTAGAGCCTTATCATCAGAATGCTTTCTGACAGCCGGAAGTTTCTCGGTGTGGCTCCTGGCAGCAGAAAATAGGAAGAGTTGCAGTTTTACCATCTAAAGACATGCTAATGAGCAAAACACCAATAGTTGCCTCATCTTTTGCTCCTAACTGTGGCACTGTAGTGCCTTGAGAAACTTAGAGTTACCCTTTATGTAAAAAATGAAGAAAAAACAAATTGTTTTTGTTATTTGCATACTTTTGTGTTTAATGGTGTATGCAGATGACATTGCTAGATGCAATGATTGCTAGAAGACTTTGGATCAAAGGGCAAACCACAGACATTTCTGAGGACCTGTTTTGTGGCAAATACAAGCATTTAAACATGAATGATATCTTTCTCCAATCAACTTAAAATCTCTTAAAACACAGGCACATGAAAGTTAGCAATGACTAGTTGGTGCTGAAGAAGATCAGAGGAAAGTCACAACAGGGACAGGGGGAGGAGTAGTCTGAGATGGCTTCATGGATCAGAGGCAATGAATTAGTAGGACTTAAATTCAGCAAATAGGTAAGGTGGCTCACACCTGTACCCTAGCACTCTGGGAGTCCAAGGCAACAGGATCACTTGAGGTCGAAGTCTGAGACCAGCCTGGGCAAGCATGGAACCTCATCTCTACCAAATATACAGATGATTTAGCCAGGTGTGATGGTATGTGCCTGTAGTCCCAGCTACTCTGGAGGCTGAGGCAGAAGGATTTCTTGAACTCAGGAGTTTGAGATTGCAGTCAGCTCTGATGATGCCACTGCACTTTAAGTGATAGAGTGAAAGTCTATTTAAAAAAAAAAAAATCAGCAAGTAGTATGATAATCTAATATAAAGTGTGTGAAAAGGGGTCTGGAATATACACATGGAACTATTCAGTTCTGGGGAAGAGACTGGGAAAGGTTGAAGGGGGATGTGGAAAGAGGGTCGACTTTGATCATGTTGATGTATTACTCCTGCTGTCAGTAGTGTGTCAAAGAAGAGCTCTCCCCTCCCTCGCACCAAAACTCACCACTGTCGTGTTTGTCAGTTTCCATCACGTGACTACTTTCTCTGTGGCAATTCAAGAAACCATTGATAAGGTCATGACATTGATAAAGTCAAGTGGAAGCCTAAAAATTCTTTGAAATTTAACAATTTAAGCACTTACATGCCAGGCTCCAAGTCAAGTTCTGGGGAAAAGTGAGAAAAGACCATGATGGAAGTCCTTCCCTGCCTGGCAAAAGAAATATAGTAGGGGAGCTTAAGGAGGAACTAGAGGAAGGAGAAGTTGACTTAGGCAAGGTGCGGGGAAGGGGAAAATCAGAGAAGGTCCTAGAGAGAGAATGCAAAGGCCCCAAGGCATGGAAGTGCATGAGATCCTTGGGAATTGCCAGTTATTCTCTTTGCCCAAGATTATTGGCACAATAATTGGAACATGAGTCCAGAAAAAGGGATTTGGACCATATTATCAAAGGTATTTCATTTTGCTGTGCAGCACTGAGGGCTACTGACAGAGTGAGCAGCAGGGGGCAGACACTCTGGTGGCAGCACAAACCTGTAAAGGAGACCATCATAACATTTCAGCAGGACGTAGTAATGGCTTCAGCTGAGACAATGCAGTAGACAGGAATGGATAGATCTGAGCTGCAGTCAGGGAGGAAGAATTGATCGGATGATGGATAGGTTGGAATGAGTGGGAGGAATATGATGCTTGAAGATGATATCTAGGACTTTGCAAAATGATCACCCTGGCTCCAGTGGGGATGAATGCTTTCATCGGAGACATAAAGAAATCATTTTTAAGACTTGGGAGCTCCCTTGGTTATTTTCCTTGCATCTCACTACCGACCTTTTTTAAGTTTGAAAGAGGGAAGTTCTGAGACGTGAGTGGCAGCCATGGAGATGTCTTGTTCTACTGAAGTTGGATTTATGGATCCTGATTTGACTTTGGGTAACTATGTCATTAAAATGATGAGATAAACTTTTGGTCTGGGATAGAGGGCATGTCACAAAACTGGGAAATATTAATTTACCTAGGAGTTTATTGGATAAATAACGATTTATTCATGGAGCTTGAAAAGAGAATAAGAGAAAGGGAAGAGAATAGCCAGGTAAACCCGTGAGCCCAGCTACTCTGGAGAGTAATCAGCATAATGTATAAAGAAGAATAAGGGGTTGAGAGGTACCTGGAGATTCACATGAGAGAACAGTTGGGGAAGAGGCCAAAAATAACGCTCAGGTGTCTATATACAAACACAGAAGGCAGAGGCAACAAGCAAAGTCAATGTGTGATTATAACACCAGGTGGTAAACATGATTGATCTTGTTGAATCCTTGTGGGATAAGACCTGAGGCTGACATTTAGTTAGCAAATCAAGTATCTCCGTCCTGCTTAAAAGAAGTTTACCTAAGAGGTGGGGAAGGAGATGGTGTGTGTTGTAGAGGAATAAGTAGAAGTCCATTGGAGAGCATAATGATGAATGTTTGGAAGGAGATTTAACATCAGAACATTGAAGTAATTTGCCTTAGACCATAGGCCAGAGAAATGATAAAGAAAATATTAAACATCGAAATTTTATAATAGATACAAATAAAATTTTTTCAAATCATTTTATGGAAACTATGAGTTTGATTTCACAAACATATATAACATTTTTGTAACCATTTTTATGCTTGAAATGGCTCAGTGTAATTCCTAACCTCTTGAATTCTCAATAGTCACATCAATTAAAACAAAATTCTTCATATAAGTGAGTGATAAAAAATAAAAATTTTCTGGGCAGCGCCTGTGGCTCAGTGAGTAGGGTGGCTGGTTCCATATACTGAGGGTGGCTGATTCAAACCATGCCCCAGACAAACTGCAACAAAAAATAGCTGGGCGTTGTGGCGGGCACCTGTAGCCCCAGCTACTTGTGAGGCTGAAGCGAGAGAATCGCCTAAGCCCAAGAGCTAGAGGTTGCTATGAGCTGTGACTCAGCACTCTACCAAGGGCAACAAAGTCAGACTCTGTCTCTAAAAATAAATAAATAAATAAGTAAAATAAAATAAAAATTTTCTATAACTCCTGAAAATGTAAAACAATTGAAACGTAAGAGGCCAGGTGTGGTGGCTTGTTCCTGTAATCCTAACATCTCGGAGACTGAAGCAGGAGGATTGCTTGAAGTCAAGAATTTGAGACCAGTCTGAGCAATAGCCAGACCCTGGTCTCTACTAAAAATAGAAAAATTAGGCTGGGTGTGATGGCTCATGCCTGTAATCCCAGCACTCTGGAACAATGAGGGAGGATGATCTTTTGAGCTCAGGAGTTTGAGACCAGCCTGAGCAAGAGCAAGACTTTGTCTCTACTAACAATAGAAAAACTAGCTGTGTGATATGGTGGGTGCCTGAATATCCTCCTGAGGCAGGAGGATTGTTTGAGACCAAGAGCCTGAGGTTGCTGTGAGCTATGACACCACAGTACTCAACCCAGGGCAACCGAATGAGACTCTTTTTCACCAAAAAAAAAAAAAAAAAAAAAAAAAAAAGGAAGAAAGAAAAATTAACTGGGTGAGGTTAGGTGCACCTGTAGTCCCAGCTACTTGAGCTACTTGAGAGGTTGAGGCAGGAGGATCACTTGAGCTCGGGAGTCTGAAGTTGCAGTGAGCAATGATGATGAGACTGCACTCCACACTGCACTATAGCTGAGATGACAGGGTGAGATTCTGTGATAAAAAAGAGGTGGGATTTCAACAGCCAGGGTCTCTAAGAAGTGTCAGGTCAGAGGCATTTTTTTGCTGTCAGGTGGACTATGTCTTTTTTTTTTTTTTTTAATTTTTTTTATAGATAAAAATATGCACCATAGATGTGGCCCGACCCATTACCCTCCCTCCACCCAAACCTCCCCCCTCCCTTCCCCTTCCTTGGCCCTTTCCCCATAGTCTTGTGGTATAGTTGGGTTATAGCCTTCATGTAAAAGCTATAGTTTAGCTTCATAGTAGGGCTGAGTACATTGGATACTTTTTCTTCCATTCCTGGGATACTTTGC
>CAUYPK010047083.1:0-26406 GCA_963574355.1 Loris lydekkerianus | reverse complement strand
AGTAAAGCAAGCAGACAGCCCTCAGAATGGGAGAAAATATTTGCAGGTTATACCTCTGATAAAGGTCTAATAACCAGAATCCACATAGAACTCAAATGTATTAGCAAGTAAAGAACACGTGATCCCATCTCAGGGTGGGCAAGGGACTTGAAAAGAAACTCTAAAGAAGACAGATGCACAATCTACAAACACATGAAAAAAAGCTAATCTTCCTCAATAATCAGATAAATGCAAATCAAAACAACTTTGAGATATTACCTAACCCCAGTAAGAGTAGCCCACATAACAAAATCCCAAAACCAGAAATGTTGGCATGGATGTGGAGGAAAGGGCACACTTCTACACTGCGGGTGGGAATGCCCACTAATATGTTCCTTCTGGAAGGATGTTTGGAGAATACTTAGAGACCTAAAAATAGACCTGCCTAGTGCCTTGTGCCCAGTGACTTTGGCACAGAGAGCCCAAGGCTCCAGCAGTCTCTGGCCAGGAGAAGGGTTCTGCTCAAATTCAGCGAGGGCTCCAGAGGGCATGCAGCTACCAGAGTCCCTGGCCAGATGAACGGGGTAGTGTGGAGGCTGGGAGGACATAGGAGGGAGGATGCATGTTTGCGTGGCTCCTGCAGTTCCTGGTCAGGGAATAGGAAGGCCCGGTGGTTGCGGGTCATCGGTCGGGGGTTCCTGCACAGCTCTTATGGATGTCTTGGTGGCGCCAAGCCCAGGAGTTTGAGGTTGCTATGAGCTGTGACGTCACAGCACTCTACCCAGGGGAACAGCCCAAGGCTCCAGTGTGCCAAAACTGTCTCACTCTGCCCCTAAGGATTAAGGCTGTAAGGCAGCTCAGCCCCCACCTTTAGACTGCTCAGTCACTAGGTTACTTTGTCCTGCCCCATCCTTGCTCTGGGACTGTGAGGGTGGAGCTTGCCAGGGCAGTTCTTTCAAAATGGCTTCCTGCATCCAGCTCAGTGGCTCAGTCTGGGGCCCCAGACAATGCCCAAAGATCTCCACACTCCTACTGCTCTCCCCAAGGCAGTTCAACTAAGTGCCAAGTCCAGGAACACCAAAACAGTTCACAGGTAAGGCCTTGCCGGTTTGCAGTCTCACTGCTGCTTGTATGTATGGTTGCCGGTGTGATTAGGTCAATCGAACACATGCAACCACTTGCCAGTTTTCCACTGTTTCAGTCGTCCTCTTGGGGTCCAGAGTCCCTTGCTGGCTCCCTGTATCCTCAAAGGGATGATTATAGGCAGATCCCACTGGCCAGAGATGCCTGGAGTCTTGTCTCTCCAGACTTGCTGTGCCCAGTTGCAGGGAAGCTGTTACTCGGCCGCCATCTTTAATTTGATCTGGATACAGAATTCTTGGTTGGCATTTTTTTTTTTCTTTCAGCACATTGAATTTGTCATTCCATTTTTTCCCTGATCTGTAAGGTTTATGTTCAGAAGTTTGCTATTTGTCTGATTAGGTTTCATTTTTAGGGAACTAGAGACTTTCTCTTACTAATTTTAGAATTTGCTCTTTTACTTTGATTTTAAAGTGTCTAATTTAATGTGCCATGATGAGTCCTTCTTTTCCATTATACTCAACTGGGATTGCTGAGCTTCCTTATCAAAATATCTTGCAAGAGTTGGGAAGATTTCATCTATTATTTTGTTAAATAGGGTTTCTAAAACTTTTGATGTCTCTTTATTGTTGGGAATACTAATAATTTACACATATGGTCACTTTACTTATTCTTAAACACCTGTTCTCATTCATTTTGTTTAATTTATTTTTGTCTGAGTAGATTATTGTATAAGACAGTCTTTTAGCTCTGAAATTCTTTCTTCTGCTTGGTCAAGTTTGTTGTTGAGGCTTTTGGATGCATTTTGTATTTACTTACATGAATTTTTAAATTCTAGAATTTCTATTTGTTAGTTTTTAAACATATATACCTCTTTGGTAAATTTCTCATTCATACCTTGAATTATTTTTCTGGTTTATTTGTATTATTTTTCAGAGTTTGTTTGCATGTTGTTGAGATTCTTTTAAATCCATGCTTTGAATTTTTGATCTGGGATTTTATTGATTTCTTTTTGATTGGGACCTGCTGCTGGAGAATTGATATTTTCCTTTGGTGGTGTCATATTTCCTTGCCTTTTCATGTTTACTATTACACCTTGGCCTTTTGGCTAATATCACATGTTTCATGTTTCCTGTGTCCTTATATTGATATCTGCCCCTCTGTTAAGTTGCTTCTTCCATTTTTTTTTTTTGAGACACAGTCTCATTTTTGTTGCCCTTGGTAGAGTGCCATGGTATCATAGCTCATAGCAACTTCAAACTCTTGGGCTCAAGTGATTCTCTTGCCTCAGTCTCCCAAGTAGCTGGAACTACAGGTGCCTGCCACAACATCCAGCTATTTTTAGAGATGGGGTCTTGCTTTTGCTCAGACAATACAACCACTTTGGCCTCCCAGAGTGCTAGAATTACAGGCATAAGCCACTGTGCCCAGCTTTGCTTCCTCCATTTCATGGAAATTTCTTTCACAGGGGAGGATTATTTTTTCTTGAGGAGTATATATATTGTTAGCTGAGTAGGATAGTTTGGCTTTAAATTTTTTTTTTTAACCTGCAGTAGTATGAACTCTGAATGATTTCTTTGGCAGTATAGAGTGTCAATGGTATCTGTGATTTTCTTCATGGCTTAGCATATGGTTATTAGCAGAGGCTGTAGTGACATTTTACTTGGGACTGGGTTGCCAGGTGGGTCAGTCTTTGGTACATTGTAGTGGCAGTAGTGGGCTGAGTGTGTCTCTTCTTAGGCCCCAGAGCATGGCTGTGGTGTTAGTGGGTCCTTGGCTTGCTTGGATGCTGGTAGTGGCAGCAGTTGATTTGTGAAGATTCTCAGGCTCCTGGGCAGCTAGCATATTGTAGATGATAGCAGCAGTGAAATCCAAGAGATTCATGGTGATGTCTGTGATTGCTGCAACAGGTTGGGCAGCCTAGTTTCCTGAGCTTCTGGGACATGTGTTGGTGGATATCATTTGTGGTATCATTAGGTTGGGTTGGCCTGACATTGCCCTCTGGCAGGAGTGATCAAATGGCAACATGGTGGAATGAACTAGGCATAGGCAATTTCTGGGTACCTGTGCTATATTCTTGAGTACTGGTGGGATGAGTCTGGGAATGTAGACTTGTCCTCAGGCCCCCTGATAGTGCCTTCAGGCACTGGCTATCACAGGCAGAGGTGAACTGATCCCCAGGTCCCTGACAGAATCTTCACATGTTGACTGTAGACTTTCCACCAGGGAGAGCTGGGCCTTGCTCAGGTAGAATAGCATGAGCAGGTACTTACAGAGAGTCCAGCCTATCCATGCCTTGGTTTCATAGCAGATCATAGCAGGTCTGCAGTATTTGTCCCAGAGATGTGTTAGCATGCTTTGTCTTCCCTCTCCCTCCTTGACTCAGCAGTAGCTGTGGCAGCACTAGCCTGAGGCTGGCCTGAGGATGGAGTGCAGACACCTGCTGCCTAAACACTCAAAATGGCACTGGCTGTGGGCCTGTGACCATGAAGGACAGGCCCCTCTCAGGTGGAACAGTGTGGATAAGAAGCTGTGGAAGGTGCAGTCTGTTCTTGTCTTGCTCTCACAGCAGCTTTCAGCAGGGCTGTAGAGATTGTTGTAGGGGTGCATAGGAGTGCCCAGACTCCCTCCCCATCCTTAGGCTGGTGGGTTTCAGTGATAGTAGCCACACCAGTGCAGCCTTGGGGTGGATCGTAGACCTCCAGGAGCTGGACTCTTAGACTAGCACCAAGCTGAAGTGGCTCTGGGCTCAGATCCTCATTGGACTCTGAGTGGGTTCTCTTTCTGGAACAATGTCTCTGTACAATCTCTAGGTACCTCCTTATGTTATACCTGAGGCCCAGATGGGTTGAGGGGGTCTCCAATAGTCAAGATCACAAAAGCTCATGTTAGAAGCTGGAGCTCTGGGGATTTCTCTCTTACCCTTTGCCACATCTGAGAGCTTCTCCTAGCTCCCAGACAATCCCCAGTGAAGCAAGATGCCCTGCTTCCCTCTTCTTATACACCTTTAGTGCTTCCCATCACTTATCTCTTGAATCATGGCATTCTATCTTAGAGAATCTTTTTGAGGTGTGAATATTTATTTATTATTCTGGTTTCTCTCTGTGGAGGAGGTGCACAGTAGCTGCATGTGGTCAGTCATCTTGCTCTTTCTCTTATGCAGTTTACTTAATTGTAAACTTCTTCCTCCACTTGAATGGGAGCTTTATGGGACAATGATCTTGTCTTTCTAGTTCAATGTAATGAATAGAGTGCCTTTCGTGTATTAAGTGTTCCATCAATGTTTACTAAAGGAATGCAAGGACGGTTGAAGCCACACATTCTGCCTATGCATAGCACAGCACCTATGCCCCCTATCCCTACTAGAGCAGCCTGATAGACAAGTAGCTCATTACCTCTCACTATTCATTCAGGTGGTTCTGATTCAGGGATGATAGTCCACCCTTTGTGGAAAGCAGAACCATGAGTTGAGGTTGCCCAGTCCTGCTGAATCTTCTCTTTTGAACTTTTTGAGCACCTTCCTATGGGCTGGGTGGTGTTGTCCTCTTGCTGCCTCCTGCCCCCTGATCCTGACAAGACTATAAGCTTCTCAAGGCCTTGATATGCTCATATCTCTGACAGCACTGGGTGTTCAGGAAATACCTGCTAGTTATTCAGGTGTGATTGTTTTAAAACTTGTAAACATCCAGATTTAGATGGAGCTGAGCAGCTCTCTGGTCATCTCCTATCTACAGGTGATAGGACACAGTGGAGTGAACAGAAACTAGCAGAGGCTTAGCAGGAACAGGATGGTCAGGAGAAGCTGACTAGAACTCTGGAACTGGGAAGTCTCTGCAGAGATCAGGAGTATCAACCCTTCCTTCTGCATATGGAACTCTGATGCTTCCCAATTATTCTTGAAGGTCCCCAAGAATAGGGAGCCACCATTTCTTCCCTGGTGACTCTTATGACTGGCCACAGTCTCTCTTTCTTGGGAGCACACTTCTCATTCTTTGGGCCACTGGGAAAATGTGAATGAGATGTCAGCATCCTCAATGTATCGTTGACTTTATTTACTACAATGTCTTTGAGGTATCTCACCTGGAGCTGAGTAAGATGCCCAGGGCAGGCTTTACAAGTGAAGAAGTTTCAACTAGACAGGGAAATCAGGGCATTCTGAAAGCTCAGTCACCAACCTTTAATATTCTGACTCATTTGAGGTCATCAGCTGAAAATGTTAGTGGCCAAAATGTTCCAAAGGTGAGTGGAATATCACCATGAAGTGCTCCACACAGCCAGCCACACTGGTGTAGAAGATGAGCTGGGCTCTGGACATCTAGGAAGCCCCAGGCAGCAGGGGATTAGAAAAGGACCCCAGTGCTGGGGGATGCAATGCATGTAGTAAAGCCTCATGGTAAAACCATGTGGGTGACTAGATTAAACCTACAATAGTGGCTCAAGGAGGGTTCTAACCCAAATAGCAGTAATTGCAGCTAGTAATTAAGCTTTAATGATAAAAATAACTTTTCTAAAAAAGACTTGCAATGTGCCACATATTCTGCTAAGCCCTTTAAATGTATTATCTCATATGAGATCCTCACTAAAGTATGAATACACACTAATATTATGCCTATTTTATAGGTACATAATGACTCAGTAAACTTTTAGGCACTGTGTTGAAGACTCTATAGCAGTGGTTACCAAGTGGTAGTGATTTTTCACCCCAGGAGACATTTGACATGTCTGCAGACATTTTTGGTTGTCGTGTGTGTGGATGGGGGGTACTACTGGCATATAATAGGCAGAGGCCAGGGTTGCTCCCAAACATTCGGCAATACACAGAGCAGCCCACCCTTCCTCTCCAACAAAAAATTACCTAGCTAAGATTTCAATAGTGCCCAGGCTGAGAAACTTCACTGTGTGCAAGCTATCTAATTTAATTCTTACTGCAATGTTGATGGAAAAAAATTGATGCTGACAGGGATGAAGTTACCAACTTAAGGTCATATGACTAGTGGCGGGGCTGGGGTTTGAAGCTATGTGCATCTCTTACTCACTCAGCTGGATGGCTCTTTATAAATTGGTACCCAATTTCAGGGATGCAGGAGGCTTAGGCTTGGGCAAGTTGGATATTGGAGCCTGTTATGAAGATGTGGACTCATGAGGGGTGAGCTGAGATTTGGGGCCTTTTGTTGGAACACAGTTGTAAGCATTTGAATTGTCTTCCTAGTTGACACCAAGGGGAGGGGACGTTGGCACTAAGCACTTTCTGATGGGAGGAGGAAACCCCATAAGAAACTTGGAGTGGATGTTGTTTTTATTCATTGATTCAGTGTTTTTTTGAGCACCAACTCTATGCTTGGTACTGTGCTATAATGGCAAAGGAGCCAGGCCAATTTCCTGTCCTGTTGGAACATGTATTCAAGGGGGGAAGATGGACAGTATTCCAATCAAAAAGCACAGGATAAATATAGATTGTCATTAGTATCTTGAAGAAAATAAATTGAGTGCCATAGCAAAAAAAATATGGAGGTGGATGATGGTGAATCAGGGAGTCCTCCCAAAGGTGGGACCATGTAAGCTATATGACATCTGGGAAGGAGCCAGGAAAACCAATTTCAGTAGACAGGAACAGCAAGGACAGAGATCATATGGTAGGCATATGCTCCATGTGTCCCAGCAACATACAGAAGGATGACACACAGGGCTATTCATGACAAGGTAAGGAGCTCATGTACATCAATATTAATGCATTGTTGACTTCACTGAAAGGGTCTGGCTATGAGACACCTGCCAGTGGAAGTCAGCAGTGTGTGTTAGTGATTGTAGCTGATTGACATTCTAGCCCAAGTGCCTCATCTTATCACAGACTGGTTACATGTTCCCGTGAGACCACACCTGGGTAGTGCTGAAGGGGCCGAGGCTGTTGGTGCTCCACTTATCTCCCCGTGTCTATCTGGGTGGTTGTGCTTTCTCGTGTGCCTCTGCCTAATAGCATGCTGTAGCCCCCATGGGTGTTCTGTCAAAGCTCTGGAAAGCCATGTCCCCAAAATAAAGCTCAATGGTGAGGGTGGGGACACAGTAGATAAACTCCCAGCTTCCTCACCCCATTCTGGGACAGCTCTGAGGGATGTCCACACAGGGGCTTCCCAGCAGATCCAAGGCCCTGTCATCCAGATGTAATCCACTCATTAATGTACCCTTTTTGGCTACCCTCTGTTTGCTGTTGCACTCCCCACTTCCTTATAGTGCTTTCTTGGAGCCTCTCCAAAATTCTCCACCTGAGCCCCAATCCTTGTCTCCAGGCCCACTTCTGGAAGAACCCACTACTAGAGAGTGTGGCTAGAATGTAATGAGTAAAGGGCTCTTCTCTGCCCTGGACTGCTGCAAACGATCCCCCAATAGTGGAGTAAGATCTGGATGGAGCCATGCAGGGTCCTACAGACCTTGGGAAGAAGCTGGAACTTTATTCTAAGTGTGTAGGTACCACCAAAGGGTTTTAAGGAAGGGAAGTGTATGCTGTGATCCAGTTTATAATTTAAAAGATTCTTCTGATTGTAATTTGTGGAATGGATTGGGTAGGAGCAGACATAGAAGTAGGCAATGAGTTGGGCAGCAGTTCAGGGCAGAGCAGCTGGGGCGTGGCACAGGCAGGGGTGCACAAAGATATCTGAGAAATATTTAGGAGGGTGAACCAATAGGACTTAATGGTGGATGGTCTGTGGGGGGCAAGGAGAGGGAGGAGACAAAGATGATGCCTTGATTTCTTCACTCCTGGTGTGGACTGAGGGAGCTGAGGGGTTTTCTGTCATGAAAGGCACCCAGAGAGTGAGTAGTTAGGAAGAGCATCTCTGCTTCACAGCCACTCACATTTAACTCAGCTTTGCTGGCTGATCCAGGAGCACCGGGTGTGCAGTGAATAAATGTGATTTGTATGTATCTGGGTAGAATCTCCGAGACAGGAGTAAAACCATCCTCACAGCCACAAGGAGAGGACACTCCCTTTACTTCACCAAGCATAGGGGCATTAAAGTTAACAGGCTAAAAAATGAAGTGTCAGGACAGCCAGGGACTGTGACAGCTGCTGATGAGCTCACACAGAGAGGATGCTCTCAAAGTGAAATGAGGGACACTAAAGAGTGGGGTTGGGGCCTGGAACCAAGGCCCTGGGCAGCAACAGCTGGGGATGCCGAGGCACCATCCTCCAGCCACAAACAGAATGTGTACATTTCCCATGATCTGGCTGCAAAAGGAGGCCGTGAAGAAGAGTCCTGGGGCCATGTTGTACTCAGAGTGGCACCTCTCTGGGACAGGACATCTGGAATAAAACACAAAGCAATGATACTGATGGTTGAATTTTTCCCCTTCTTTGGACCTCACCCCTGATACTGATGTTTCAACAAACAGATCAAGACTGCTTAAACACCCCAAACGAGGTTTCTTTTCTTTTCTTTTTCTCTCTCTCTCTTTTTTTTTTTTTGAGACAGAGCCTCAAGCTGTTGCCCTGGGTAGAGTGCTGTGTTATCACAGCTCACAGCAACCTCCAAATCCTCTTCTTAAGTGATCCTCTTGCTTCCGTCTCCCAAGTAGCTGGGACTACAGGTGCCCACCACAACTCCCAGCTATTTTTTGATGTAGTTTTCATTGTTGTTTGGCAGGCCTGGGCTGGATTCAAACCCACCATCTCTGGTGTATGTGGCTGGCGCCTTAGTTGCTTGAGCCACAAGTGCCAAGCCCAAACAAGGGTTTCTTTAGGAAGCAATCTCCTTGGATGACTCTAGGGTTACAGGTTTCCATAGTTAGAAGCATATGAAGTTAGCACAGGTTTCCTTGTAGTGCAGTGAGCACATCACCACAGACAGGATGAGTATCTGGCAACACTGCAAGAGGGAATTCTGTCAGGGACAGTGTGATTCTGGCCCTGAAATTCCAGCTGCCTTCGCACTCCCAGCTGATGGCATTTACAAGTCAAGTGGTTTGCATGCATCTTGTAGCATTTGGGTTTAATCATAGATCTCTGTCTCTCTGTCTCCCTCCTCCCCCACCAAAACCAAATTCTGTTTAATCATGAAGCCTGAGCATGGTCAGCCGGAGCACTGTCCAAGACAGTGCATTGAAAACACTGCTCTAGAGCTAGACAGCTGAGCTCAATCTCCGCTGTGCCCCTTACCAGCATGTGGTTGGGCAAGTTGGTTAGATATTGTATACTTCAGTCTCATACTTGGTCTTGGGGTGAGACCTTACAGGACCACTCTGAGGAGGAACTGCGCCAATGCACCTGGTTCATCATCAGGTCTCTGTAAGGGTTAGTGATTGCAATTTTTTTTTGTCTGGGGTTTGAAAATGTATCTTGCGTGATGGCCCGGGGGGACCTGAACCAGGGCAGTGCCCTTACATTGAGGGGTGTGCATCCTGAGCCGTGGCTGTCCCCCAGATGTATGGTCAGATGGGACCTGTGACCGCCAGCTTGGTGATCGCTCAGTGACTGCCACCAATTTTCTGCTGACCTGTCTTCCCAGGTTACCTTGGAAAAGGGCTGGGAGGGCTTTGTAAGTTACTTAAATACTAATTTCTGTCACTTTAAAAATAACATTTCCATTTTTGAAGTTATTACATAGCAAATTGGAAAATCTAGAAAAGCACAGAGAAGGAAAATTAAAACCACCTGTATCCCATCACCTGACGATAACCATTGGTAACAAGTATGTAAAACTGATATTGTTTTTATGGGATCACCAAGGCAGCTACACTTTAGTAGCAGTTGTGTGTTCTGTTAGTATATATTTCACCTACTCTGGTCTCAATTATTTTCACCACAACCTGGTCAAGTAGGTATCATTTTAAGCATTTTATAGATAAGAAAACTGAGGCTCAGAGAGATGTGACTTGCTTGAGAGATGTGACACTGTTCATTCTATTTTGTAAATTACTTTTTCTCTTTAACAATATAAGTATTTATAGGTGAAAAGGCTTATATGCCTCTGGCCTAAAAAGCTGTTTGAGAGGGAGCAGTGAAAAGACTTTGTGTAGGCATACTTGTGAGAAACTGAGGCAGATACCATATCGCTGGGTTGGTTGCGGGCATTAAACCCCCCTGACTTAAGGCCCACATGGGAGAAGAGACTTGCAAATGAGTTTCTGTATGTCTTAAGAATTTCCTGACTATGCCTTGCTTAAAGATTAAAGTAACTGCCTCCAAACCGTGAGGCCAGTAAGGCAGGTACTCAATCTATCTTTTCCCCCCAGAGCCTCAGGCTTTATCAGATAAGAACAAAAAGTAATGGCTAACAACATGTTCTCTGTTAAGTCATGTATTTTTAGGAGGATTAAGTTAGATAAAGTAGTTATCAGTTAATCCAGTTAAACCTTAGCCCATAAGGATAGCTTTAGATAATGTTAGTAAAATGGTTATCAGTTAATCTGGTTTATCCGTAAGTACCAGGCAGTAAGAGGCCTGGGGCCAAGGTTTAAGTCATGTGTTTATTGATTAATTTATGTGCCTGTATAAGCTGGGAAGAAATAAAGACGTTTGCTGCTCTCCATCATAGAGCTTGTAGCCACTCTTTGTTCCATACTATTTCAACTGCAGGTCTATACTCTGCGTCACCAATCATACATAAGGGACTTCATGCAACAGTGTTTTCCCCCACATAATTAAATATACTTCTACAACATGATTTAAACTATTAAAAATTTAATTTTATGAGTATGTAAATACATTCACCTGGTTAAAAATATAGAAAAGAGTTTGCTTTAAGAGTGTTTCTTCTACCTCCTCTGACTCACCATCCCACTAGGTTGTTTGTTGGGTCTCCTTCCAGAATCGTCTCATGATCATGTAAGGAAATATATATTTCTGCAAAAATTTGAGAACTACAAACACTATTTTTCACCTTATTTTTTTACTTAATGTACTTGGGAGAATTTTCTATGTCAATATAGAGAACTTCACTTCTTTTTATCACTTTCTAGTAATTCATACCACAATTTCTTTAAGCAGTTCACTATTGATGGACATTTGAATATTTTCCTCACAATTTTGCTCTTTTGAATAATGCTGGATGAATGATGTTGCGATGAGCCATTTTGCACCTGTGAACCTGTGTGCTCTGCCGAGTGACAGTCCGCCAGGTGGTATTTAGGTGCCCCTGGGCTTCCTTTACTTTATCCTTTAGGATAAAAAATGCTGCTGTGAACATTGTTGCCCAGAAGTCCTTGTGCTCACTTCTGAGAAATGTTCTGGGTGTTTTTAAGACTTTTAATGCACACAGCCCACCAGCCTCCAAGAACAGCAGTGCCAGTGGCCAGCAGTGGATCTGACAAGGCCAACACCTGTGCTTCTAACAGGACCCTCTTGCGCAATGGCATCTGAGTGTGGGTGAGAGGAGCGAGAAAGGGTAGTGCAAGCCTCAGGCCAGGGGCAGCCGAGTTGGGAAGCCCTTCAGACTTCTTTACCAGGAGGGAACCATATTCTGCTGAGCTTATGTGGGCTGGGGCTGGGGTGAGTCTTGAGGTTCCCGAATCCTCACCCAGGCCACATAGCTCAGTGGTTAGGAGGATGATCTCTGAACTCAGGCCACCTGGCTTTGAATTCTCTTAGATCTTTGCTAGGTGTGTGCTTTGGCACACATTACCAGACCATGCTGGGGCTCATCTATAAATAGGACACAACACATTTAACTGTTTTAAGGAATTAAAGTAGATAATCTGGTATAGCATAGTGGTTAGCACATGTGTTAGTCTCTTACTAAATGTATCTATAGGTAAGGTGTGGTGGCTCACACCTGTAATTATAGTACTCCAGGAGGCTGAGTTCAGGAGTTGGAGACCAGAGCCAGAGCAAGACCTTGTCTCTACTAAAAATAGAAAATCCAGCCAGGCATTGTGGCAGCTGCTTGTAGTACCAGCTACTCAGGAGGGTGAGGCAAGAGGATTGCTTGAGGCCAAGAGTTTGACGTTGTTGTGAGCTATGACACCATGACACTCTACCCAGTTCACTTAGTAGTAATCTATCTATCTTCTATTTATCTATCATCAAAATCATCAATTTATTCCTGGTCTTTCTGAGTTGATCTAGATAAAGATGAGCAGCATAGGAGATAATTTCTGGGTACCCATTGAGAGTGCGCTGCTGGGGGATGTCCTAGTATTTCCAAGGGTTCACACCCTCACGCTGCTGTAGGTTTCTTTGCCAAGCCTTGGAGTTCTGAAGGCAGAGGTCTCAGAGAAGAGTGGGCAAGAGGTAGTTTCTTATCTACCCATTTATTTTCTTTCTTTTTATAGTTATAAGTATCTTCACCTATTTATGGGGCATGTTTGATGTTCTGTTACTTGCACAGATTGTGTGATGATCAAGTTGGGGTATTTGGGATGTATGCAAATTTGGAGTGTTCTCACCTTTGAATATTTACCATTTCTCTCTGTTGAGAACATTTTAGAGTCTCTCCTCTATTTTTAAGTATATAGTATATTCTTGTTAACTACGGTCACCATACTTTGCTATGAAACATCAGAACTTGTCTCTTCTAACTCTATGTTTGTACTCACCAACTGACCTTTCTTTATCCCCAACCCCCGGGCACACACCCTTTTCAATATACCCATTTATTCTTTGCTGGTCTCCTAGAAACTTGGACCACCACCCCTGGAGGTATTGTACTTTGTGAAACCCCAAAGGTCCTCTGGTTAGTGCGGGGCTCTCTTGCTGCCATTGTAACCCAGTCTGCTAATCATTTATTCATTCAGCAAATATTTATTAATGGTCTGCTATATGTTTAGATGGTAAGAGCTCAATGCTGAATAAACATTTGATTCTTTCTTAAATGAAGCTTAGCATTCTGTGGGGGTGTAACAGTTAGCGACTGCAGTATAACAAACAACCCTAACATCTCTGTGCCATGCAGCAATAAGGGTTGGTTAGTGGGTGACTGATCCAGCTGGGCTCAGTGGGGCAGTCTAAGTTACAGGTTGAGTCTGGGTCTGGCCCATGTGACTCTCATGTTCCTTGTGCCAGTGAACCAACTGCACATGTACTTCTCTTGTGATGGCACAGCTATAAAGTGCCTCTTATGTTCTATATTCAGAACTGACACCCCACCCCTTCCACCCATATTCAATTACCCAAGCAAGTCATACAGCTGAGCCCAAAGTCATATAACTGAGTAGAAAGTATAGGCATGGGGAAGGGATGTCGGATGGGGAATGGGGAAAGGATGTTGGATGGGGCCAGATTTCAGTTTGTCACAGAGGGAGACAGACATTGTTCCAAAGCCATGTAATTATAAACTACAACACATGCTATGAGGGAGAATTCCTGAGTATGATAGAGAGACCTGACCTGATCAGAAGCACCTGATCAGAAGGGACAACTTTCCTGAATAAGTGAAGTTTAGGATGAGAGCTGAGGGATGACAGGGAAAGGCATCCAAGAATAGGGAACATTACATTCTAAGTTCTTTGGTTGGGGCAGTCAAATGTGCCCGCAGAGTTCTGAGCAAGGGAGAGGGTGTGAGATGAAGCTGGAGAAGTGGGCAGGGGTCACATCATGTAGGCCTATGAAGGCTGCCAAGGATTTTGATTTTAGTCCTAAGAGCAGCTCATGTCTTGAATGGAAAAATGTAGACTTCTTGTCATGGCCATTCCTTTGTGAGGTTACTGTGAACTATGATACCAGAGCACTCTACCCAGGGCCCAGAGTGGGAATCTGTCTATCTATCTATCTATCTATCTATCTATCTATCTATCTATCTATCTATCTATCTTCCTTCTATCTTTTTATCAATCTATTTATCTATCTCTATCATCTATCTATCTATCTACATCTATCTATCATCTATCTTGTATTTATCTATCTATGTATCTATCTATCTATCATCATCATCATCAATTTATTCTTGGTCTTTCTGAGTTGATCTTTGCATAGGTCTGTTCACTTCTCAGCGTGAGTCAGAAACACCTCCTCTGTGAAGCACCTCAGCTCCTCTGCTGTTATGGACTGAATGTTTGTGCTCACCCCATATTCATAGGTTGAAATTCATAACCCCTAATATAATGGTATTAGGAGATAGGGCCTTCGGGAGGCAATTAGGTCTCAAGCATGGAGACCTCATGAATGGGATTAATGCCCTAATAAAAGTGACTCCAGAGATCTCGCTCACTCTCTTTCTGCCAAATGAGGATACAATGAAAAATTATCTGTCTGCAGCATGAAGAGATCCCTCACCAGTACCTAAACTTACCAGCACCTTGATGTTGGACTTCTAACTGCAAATGATAAGGAATGAATTTCTATTATTTATGACTCATTCAGTCTGGTACAGGCACACTTCATTTTATTGTGCTTCACAGATACTGTATTTTTTTACAAATTGAAGGTAAACCTACCCCATGGGTTTGTCACGAGGAGTTACTAGGTTAATACATACAAAAGGGCTTACAGCAGTGTTTTTCATCCATTTTTATCTCACAGCACACTTGAACCTATAGTTAAACTTCCCCAACACACTTAAATTATGTTGATAAAAATAGAGACAGTAAAAGATAAGGTTACACTTACTGTGCTTTGAACTTCTTTGGAAAAGAATTTAATTAATAATCTTTAAAAATTTTCATGGCACACCTAAGTTCCTCTCATGGCACACTGATTGGAAATCACTGGCTTAGAGAATGGGCCAGGGACAGTGCCCCAGAGGTATTGAGGGTGGACCTGATGTCTTGGTGGGGTTCCCCAGAAGCAGACTCTGAGATGAAGACCTGAGTGTGATTATCAAGGATGTGCTTCCTGGAGGAACTGGTGTGGGAAGGTCAGTGGGTCCAGGAGGGAGAAGCCACCAGCCAAGAGTGCAATTTTAGGTAAAGTGCCATGGAGAGTGACTCCGGCCTGATCCCACAAAAAACCTTGGAGTGTAAATTACATCACAAGGTTGCCTTGACCCTGGGAATTCACAGCTCTGTCTGAGCCTATAAAATAGTCCTAGCAGCTCAAAGGCAGTTCTTGAAGACAGGTGCAGGCACAGGCCATGGAAGGCAGAAGCACAGAGACCTGGGGGTGCAGAAATGGCAAAATGGATCATGGGGATTTGGATGGAGCACTAACAGTGTCAGCCTCAGCCAAAAAGAAGTAAACATGCTCTGAGCAGTAAAGGGCATTTGCTAGGAGCTGGTGCAATGATTCAGAAGATGTGAAAGGGCCACTGAAATGTCAGACTCAGGATTTAGGATATCAGTTTGGTTCCAGAATGGCCATGTACTTTATAGAGCAATAATAATTACAGCAGCTACAGTTTACTAAGTACATGCTGTTTCAGACTAAACTTCATCCCTCCCAAATTCATATGTTGATGCTGTAACCCTCAATGTGACTATATCTGGAGGTGGGGTCATTAGGAGGTAATTAAGGTTAAATGAACTAATAAGGGTGGGGCCCTGATCTGATAGCATTAGTATCCTTATGAGAACTCACTCTTCCTCTCCTGATCATGTGAGGACACTGTGGGAAAATAGCCTCTGCAAGTTTTTTTTTTTTTTTTTTTTTATATTAAATCATAAACACATAGAAGCCTCTGCAAGTTGTGAAAAGAAACCTTGCAGGAGTTGAACCCTGCTATAACCTTGATCTTGGGCTTCTCAGGCTTCAGAAGTGGGAGAAAATTTATTTCTGTTGTTTATACCATCCAGTCTATGGCATTTTGTGATGGCAGCCTGAGCTAAGACCTGTGCTAGGCACTGTTAAAATATCTACATATGTTATCTCATTCATACCTTATAATACATTCCAGGAAGCTAATTCTATTAATACCCCCATTTTACAGATTAGTAATATAACAATAGTAGCTACTATTTTTGGAACATTATGGGCCTGGCACTATGGTTAGCACTTTGTTTATTTTCTGATTGAATGCTCTGAACACAACTAGAAGGAGAAGAGGGAACTAAAGTTTATAGTATCTGGTAACCTGTTCAAGACCCCAGGGCTGTAAGTGGTAAGGCTGGCACTCAAAGCTAGGATGTTCTAAATGCTTGCTGTGTGTATTGGCAGGAAAGGTCGCACAGCTAGTATGGCGTGTGGCCACTTTGATTTCAGGGCCATTATGCTGTTTCTCGCAGGGGGTGGTCTTTCCCTCTCAAGGGAATCATGAGAATGCCGCATAATTGAGGGGGCTTATGTATGAGTGGTGAATCAGAGCTGCCTTTCCAAGAGACACAAAGAGCTCTCTAAAGTCACCGTGGAAGAGTGTCACCACACCTGTCCTTTGTGCTTGCCGAGTCTCAAGGAGACCACCTGTTTCCTAAATGCTCTTTCTTACTGTCACTTTCTGTTTAAAAACATGATCATTTCCTCCCCAATATTCAAACTGGATGAGCACGTGAAACCCCAAATAGAAGAATATTAAAGGTCAGCTTTCCAGCTCACAATCTAATTAGCTGAAAAGAGACTCCTTAGAGTCTGCAGCATAGCAGTCTTCTAAGGCCTTGGAAAGTCGTCTAATGAGAGAAGGCAGACCCCTGAAGGGGGAAAGGAGCCCGTGTTGGGGCATCTGTCGGGGAGGGGCGACTCAAGCTCCTGAGTGTGCCTCCACAATCACTTCCACAGGTACCTCAGGGCAGAAAAATGAAAAAATGTAATCATAGGGCTCTTGGCAAACACAGCCTGGTGGTTATTGGCCTGTAGCCGGCACAGAAGACACCTCCTGGGGTTTTCCAGAGAGAGGAAGATTGGTTTTCTTTAGAGCTGCTGCAGGCCCCAGGTAGCCAGCCTCTTCTCACCATTGTAATAGACCAGAGAGGAAAAAACAGACTAAAAATAGCCTGTGATTGTGTCAGGGAGTCCTCTCCCATTTGGAGAGTCTCCAGGGGCTGGTTAGAGGGGGTGGGGGGCCGGTGGGGTGTTCACTGAGTGGCTGCAGGGACAGTAGGACACAGCCTGCCTTGAGGCATGTCCGACTCTGTGTCATTCATGCTTAGTCACCTGCGTGTCCGTTCACTCCACCAATGTTGACTAAGCACCGACTACATGGCGGCCATTATGTCGGTGCTGAGATGCAGGGGGCACACGCTGACAGGGTCCCTGCTCTCTTGGAGCTTCTGTTCTGGGCCTAGGGCAGACAACACACCCCAAATCAATAAGATAACCAGACAAAGTGAGAAATATGCTTTGTAGGAAAACAGAAGAGGGTTTTTATGTGAAAGAGAGGGTGATGGGGCATGTGGAGCACTTCCCAAGTCTGTCGTTTGGGGCTGGGCTTGCTCAGAGGCCCTGGTTCCCAGGCCCAGGCACATCACCAGGGACACAGCAGCAGTGATATCAGTCTATTTGTGGCTGTAGCTGGCCACCTTGGGCCTGTGGGAATTGACTCTGATTATCATAAGGAGGTGGGACTGCCGTGGGAAAATGGGGCAGGGAGAATGTTCTTGTTATCTGCATGATCCACAGGGGTCCAAGATCATGCTTGCCCAATTTTGTCATTAAATGGGCCCCCAAAGGGCACAGCGACCTTATACTTTTCTGGGGAGTCATATACCTTTCCAGGTAAGCCATAAAGACCAGTGTGCTTGTTAAAGGTGAGGGAACTCTAGAATAAGCAGCAGAGGTGACTTCATAGCAGAAGTCAGTTCTGCTGGTCCAGGCTGGACCATCCCACTAATTGTCCTCTTGTAAAATTTTCCCCCAAAAGAGCCCAACCAGAATCCCAGAGGAGCTGTTCACAGGACTGACCCAAGAAAGACCATAGATCTGAGTAGCACATGCAGGGGGTGTAGCAGAAGCCAAGATGTGCCTCTAGAACATACTCCTTTAGAATGCAGGCACTCATTTCCCCAGCCGCTGAGCGTGTTGCTGGCTCACAGCACTCTCTGGAAACTGCGCTGTGAAAGAGAGCTGCCTTGTCCAAGGTCCTGATCTCTCCACATGGGCAGCCTGCATCCAGCTGCTGACTGTTGCAGGGGTACAGAAGTCCCAAGCACCCTTGCCTCAGGGCCAGGCAGCACTCCAGGGCCACTCCAGCTCTGGAGTTCCCAGCAGGGTCTGTGAAGGCTTCTCAGCGTCACTCCTCCCTCTGTTCAGTTCTATTGCCTCCACTCCCTGACATGTACTGGTTCCATGGGCAGACCCCAGAAGTTTCCTGCAAACAGGTCTCCACCTCAGAGTCTTGGTGCTGGAGAACCCACCCAAGGCAGAGAGTGGCTGTGGGACAGAGAGTGGCTGTGGGACAGAGAGCCACTTCACACAGTGCTGCAGCGAGGGCCTCTTGGAGAGGGCAGCATTTGAGCTGAGTCCTAAATGCTAGAAGGACCCAGCACTGGGAACATCCTGGGGGAAGTGTCTCAGCATTAGGGGATGATTAGTGCACAGTCTGTGGTGTGGGAACCCGCCACAATTGAGGGGATTGGGAGAAGGCTGTGGGGCTCAAGCCTAGTGAAGCTTGAGGAAAGTGGATTAAAAGGAGAGAGAGAGAGGCTGGCAGGCCTCCCAGGCCACAGCGAGGAACTTGGGCTTTATTCTGAGGGTGGAGACACTGAAGTGGGATTAAGAGCAGGAATGAAAGGATCCAACTTACATTTGAGGAAGATCATTCTGGCTACTGTGAATTCCATTTCATCTGGAAGACAAGACTAAGGAATTAGAGTATAACCTCAAGCTACATAGTTCTATATCTCTAAGGGGCTTCTCCAAGCTATAGAATTATAATAAGCTCCTCAAAGCTATATAATTCTGTATCTCTAAGGGGCTTCAGGTTCACTGGTGTTCACTGGTGTGGGTGTATTTCAGTCATTTACTATTCATTTAGCAAATAAAATAGTTGAGCATGTATTATAGACAATAGTTTCCTCACCCTGAAGAACCTATATTCATAGTGGGCAAACCAGAATGAAGGGCTCAACTGGGTGGCATGGATTTTTAAGCATGTCACTGGGAATGAGGCAGAGGGAAGGTCTTTTTGGAGAAGATGGGGTCTGGACCTGGTGGAGAAGTAGGCAGGAGCAGCTGACACATGGGAGAAATGATAAAACATGCGTGGGGTCCTGGTGGCAAGCCTGGTAACAGGTCAACAAGCACCAGCTACTGAGTACTTTCTATGTACTAGGTATCCTGCACAGAATTTTGCATTTTTTGATATTATTTATAATCTCTAGAGACACTATATAAAGAGGGATTATTTTCTTCCATTTTATAGATGGTGAAAATGAGGCTTACAGAAATACCTTGCTCAAGGTCATGTGTTTAGCGAGTGGCGGTCTTGGGTCTCCTTCCGTGTCTGTCTTGGAAACTGAATTCTGTTCCCTTAACGGTAATCCCTGCACTGTAATGACCTCTCCACCAGTGAGAGCACCCTGACGGAGCAGAACTGGCCCCCGGGTTGGCCCACTCGGCCTCCCACCCTTTCCCATGACGAGCTTTGTGGCGAGGTTTCATGTCTACTGTTACTGGACACAGCCCTGGGCTTAGTCTTCACTTCTCCACCTGTGAGTCACGGGCATCTGTCTTTTCATTGTAATGACATGTGGTCTAATATAATTCCTACTATCCCTTACCATCACAAGTGGCTGTGAATGGATTCTGGCCAGCAGGGAGTGGTGCGTGGCATTCCAGGTCTGGTCTTCAGAAATCTCTGATGCTTGTTTCCTGACTGTCATGGAAGCCATCCTCTTACCATGTCAGAGGCACTCTTAACCTGTGTCTGTGGATAACTGTGTGGGGAAGAGACCAGTCGCCAACCTGGACCTACCTTGGGCTATTATGTGAACAAGAAATGAAGCCTGTTTATGACTGTGTCAACTTGTTACCACAGCCTGGTCTGATCTCACCCAGACACCCACTTTCTGTCAGGGCTCCCGAGGAGCTAGGTCTCCTTTAAAATATCATGCCAGCCTTGGTTAAATATTTCAGGCAGAGGAAATGATAATTTTGACCATTCCAATAAAAATTAGCTGAGCTAAGGAGTCTATAGATAACAACCAGAGAGTGAGTGAAGGGAAGGATGTTCTTGCTCTGGTCCCAGTGAAAACATGCCCCCTGGTTTACAGAGTTCTCAGAGAGAGACACAGAAAGAGGACAGCAGAAAGAAAGAAGGGCAGGGGGCACTGGAGAGAGGAGACGTGAAAGAAGAGAAGAGAGGATACAGATGAGGGAAATAGTACAGTGGTATAAAAAGTACCCAAAGGGGAGAAATGCAAAACAAGCCACTCTTACAATTCTGAGGAGATGAGGCCTCCTGGCCTGAATCCCTGGGAACTTAACACAGTCAGTCTCTGAGTGGCCCACTTGGCCTACACCCCATCTACCTCTCGCGCCTGCACTTGGCATGCTCCCCGTCACCCTCTCACGCCTGCACTTGGCATGCTCCCCGTCACCCTTTCACGCCTTCACTTGGCCTGCTCCCCGTCACCCTTTCACACCTGCACTTGGCCTGCTCCCCGTCACCCTCTCACACCTGCACTTGGCCTGCTCCTTGTCACCCTCTCACACCTGCACTTGGCCTGCTCCCTGTCACCCTCTCATACCTGCACTTGGGCTGCTCCCCGTCACCCTCTCACACCTGTACTTGGCCTGCTCCCCGTCGCCCTCTCACACCTGTACTTGGCCTACTTCCTGTCACCCTCTCATACCTGCACTTGGGCTGCTCCCCGTCACCCTCTCACGCCTGCACTTGGCCTGCTCCCCGTCACCCTCTCACGCCTGCACTTGGCCTGCTCCCTGTCACCCTCTCACACCTGCTCTTGGGCTGCTCCCCGTCACCCTCTCACACCTACACTTGGCCTGTTCCCCGTCACCCTCTCACACCTGCACTTGGCCTGTTCCCCGTCACCCTCTCACGCCTGCACTTGGCCTGCTCCACGTCACCCTCTCACGCCTGCACTTGGCCTGCTCCCCGTCACCCTCTCACACCTGCACTTGGGCTGCTCCCCGTCACCCTCTCACACCTGCACTTGGGCTGCTCCCCGTCACCCTCTCACACCTGCACTTGGCCTGCTCCCTGTCACCCTCTCACACCTGCACTTGGCCTGTTCCCCGTCACCCTCTCACGCCTGCACTTGGCCTGCCTCCCGTCACCCTCTCATGCTTGCACATGGCCTGCTCCCCGTCATTCTCTCATACCTGCACTTGGCCTATTCCCTGTCACCCTCTCACACCTGCACATACTCTGGCTACAGCATTGGGCTTAGGAGCTGAGCTTCTGTGTCAGACCTGAAATTATTCCCTGACCAAACTCTTTAAGAGCTGGCCTGGTGTTCACACCTGTAATCCTAAAACTTTGGGAGTTTGACATGGGAGGATTGCTTGTGGGCAAGAGTTCTAGACCAGCCTGGGAAGCATAGTAAGCTCCTCATCTCTTAAGAAACATAGCCAGGCATGGTGTTACAGGCCTGTGGTCCTGGCTTCTCAGGAGGTTGAAGCACAGGATTGTTTGAGCCCAGGAGTTTGAGGCTGCAGTGAGCTACGACTGCACCACGACACTCCAGCCTGGGTGACAGGGTCAGACTCTGTCTCGTTTAAAAAAAAAAAAAAAAAAAAAGCATTTAATTCTCTTGGCAGATAAAAAAGAAGTGAGATAGAGGTTACATCAATTGTGGACAATCTCAGTTTCCGTAACTTTATATTGAGATTGTCTGGCTGGGAGTTAATTAGGTTTGGTCATTTTCCACTCTTTACTACTCATTTTTCTTGACTAATTAGTTTGAAAATGGGTTGTAAAGAAAATCTGAATGATCTTTGGGATTGGTAATGCGGTGGAGATAATAGGATAGTTAGGAGAAAAACTCCTTGAAACACTTTTGCTCTAACGGGCCTCTTGGAAGTTGGGATGTTTGTCAGGATCACGGACAGCTCCAGGCCTGCGGGCAGGAGGGCCATTGAGGAGGCCACAATAACCCAGACCTAGAAACTCTGAGATAGCTGGTGCCTACCGCCTGCTACCTTATTTAATTATGCAATGATCAGCAACCTTTACATTTTGATTAGGGAGTCACTGCAATGAAGTCATCCTGCTTCTACTTGGGGTAGCCTGCTCATTCTTTTGTGTCTCTGGAAGTGTCTTTGCACTAATTGGCTATTTGGTAGCTGGATCTTGACAGTACGAGGTAGGCAGAGATCCCCTTGCTTTCCTTCTAATGCATTCTCTGGTCTCTCTGCCCTCCTCCTCTTTGATTTGCCTAATTAGTGCTAATAATATAAAAGCTGCATGGCCCTCCTTTGATCCTGCTGTCCATGGCAGACAGAGCCATTCCATTATCAGATATTAAACAGCGCTAATCTGTGGTGACACATGGTTGGGGCTGGGCTTGCAAACAGTTCCAGCCTGGGACCTGGGGCTACCTTAGACACACACAAACACACATTTACCTCATTCACTTTATTCCTGGAAAAAATACATTCTTGGCAATAGCAGCTTAAAGCACTGTGTCTTAATAACTGTTTGAGGGCCCCTTTATTGTGAGCTGGCATTGAAAACTACATGATTTATTCTACATTTCAGGATTTTAATGATTAATTCATGAATGTATCTGCAAGAATGCCAAGGTCTCCAAAATAATGAAAGCTCTTTCTTCCACCCACAAAGTTGTTTGTTTTCATTTCAAATCAAAGCAATCTATCTTGAGCATTCATCTCTCTCTCCCTTCACTCCTTTCACCCTGAAAAGGGGGGGGGGGAAGCTACTCATTTCATTAGGGTCTTGATAACATTTTGACAAGTAATAGAATTCATTTACATTTATCAAAATAAATAGAAAAGTCTTCCATCTTCTTTCTTTTTAGCTGACATGGACAGGTCTCTCACCTCCAATAAACTGGAGGCATCAATAAACTGGAGGTCATGTGCAGTGACTCAGTTGGTGTGTTTCCAAATATCCTAAAACTTCAGCTGAATTGTGAAGGGGTGCTCAGACTGAGGGGCCCTGGATATGCTTTCAGCAGGATTCTCCCCAGGTCCTGGGGAAGCTGACCCTGTCACTGCCAGTTTGGCCTGGGCTCATAAGCCATAAACTACCTCTTACTTATTTAAAGGCAGTAGGATGCCATGGTTGAGAGTGTTGGTTCTACAATTTGAGTTCTAATCTCAGCTTCATCATTTTCCCACCAAGGGTGTGACTTTAGGTAAGTTACTTATAATAGTACTAATTACATCATAGAGTTGTTACAAGGATCAAAAGAGATAATATATGTCCAAAATGAATCTTCACTAAAAAACATAGAGAGATAATACATGTAAATGAGACATGCTTGACACTGGATCTGATACATACTAATTGCTCACAAAAAGTTAGGGATGATGATGGTCATGGTGATGCCAACAGTGGTGATGATGTCAGTGATTGAAGAGTGTCAGTTACCACCCTGGTCTTAAGTAACCTGCCCTGGTTTCTGTGCAAGCCTCGGGGTGGAGGGTGACAATGAGAAATGGTGTGTGGGACCTATTCAGTTTCCAACAGCTTTCCCTTTGTGTCTGTATAGTCTTTTATGTTTTTAAAAATTTCATCACTTATTTGGAAACTAACAGTCACACAGCCATAACATTCAAATGGTACAAAAAGGGACGTGGTGAAAAGTTCGTTTCTTCCCTGTTTCATCTCCCAGTTCTCTTATTCTCTCCTGGAGATGGTCTTTATTGTAATATTTTCCTCTTGTGTATCCTTCTAGGGCTATTACATACACACACAAGATGCAAGGATCATACTTTCCCCATTTTTTTCCTTTTAAAACTGGTGGCATGTTCTTTACTTTTCTCCTTGCATAAAACAATAAAGACCGGGAACATTCCACACCATTGCATTTAGTTTCAACCATCCCCCCATTGATGGGAATTGAGATTGGTTCTAGTCTTTTCTCATCATTGAATAGTTTTTTATTTTTATTTTTGAGACAGAGTCTCACTGTTGCTGTGGTGTTATCAGCCTCACTCAGCCTCCCACGTAGCTGGAACTACAGACATGTGCCACATGCCAAGCTAATTACTTTAGTTTTTGTAGAGATAAGGGTCTTGTCATGTTGGTCAGGCTCATCTGGCCTCAAGTGATCCTCTGGCCTTGCTCTCCCTAAGTTCTGGATTACAGGCAGAAGCTGCCATGCCCAGTCCAAGGAACAGAGATCTATTGGGCGTTTTTTGTATCAGAGACATAATGAACAGGTATGTAGCAGACCTCTGACTTTTTTTCTCTCACCAGCATTCATTCCCTGTACTTTATATAACAGAACCTTGTTTCTCCTTGGGGAACTACTCCTTACCTACTTTCTAGATATAAAGTTTTGTGGAGGTTGACTCTACCCCTGGTTTCAAAGACAAGATGTTGAGTTAAGGACACCCAGTTAGAAGCACTGAATCCCTGGCCACAGTGATGGGTTCGAGGAGGAGAATGTGACCAAGTTCAGGCCAAATAGAGTCAGACCTGGAACTTTTTCTAGAACTTCTGGGACAGAGACTTCATCTTCTCAGTGATGATGTGAAGCCAGTGGGGGGGCTGGAAGGGAAGTGGCACCAGACCAGGAGGACCAGGTCTGAGGGGAAGATGGAGGCCTCAGTGTGGTGGTGGCTACAGACCTGGGTTGGAATCAATGGGCGTTTTCTTTCAGAGGAGAAATAATAGGAGCTGGTAAATTTCTGCCGAGAAGGCAAGAAGAAGTAGGAGGAAGGGGTTGAGCGTGACTCTGCGTGTCCTAGTTTAGGGATGAGAGGGATGAAACCACTTGAATCCATGTGGACATTGACTGGCAAATCTTGCCTGGTTGTTTGCCTGTCCTTCTCCCGTTCTGCCCTGGGTAAGAGGGAGCTGCGGTTTCTTTAGTTCAGAGAGGCATTGAAGGAAGCTTGGAGAGTGGGGGCAGCGGAGAAGCCAGAGAGTTTTCTCCCCTTGTTTCCTTTTAGTAGTGTGTCTGGCAGTGTCTACTTCTCACCCCTTATTCCAATTGCAGTCAGACAGCCACTCTTTTCATGGATTTAGCTCCAATAGGCAGCTCCTGCCATCACTTTAGAGTCTGCCAGGCAGTTCCAGCCTCCACCTCCTCCTGCCGTCCCCCCCCACTCCCGTCTCTGGGCTTGGTAACATCTTTCTGTTGCTGATCTCTGGGTTGCTTCAGTTTCTTCCGTTTGACCTCCTGGATCTTCCATCACTCAAATAAGCAATTGCTTGTGTTGCTCTTTCCATTTGGAAACATAATAGGAGTTCTATTTTGCTGGATGAATCCTAGATAATAGGATGTAGAAGATGAAGAAGGAAGAAGAGACGGGTGGGAACACAGGTTGGTGCCCAGATAAGGGAGGCAGGTGCAAAACCTCAGGCCGGCCTGGGACTCAGTCATAAGGTGGGAAACACTCAAGAAGAATGACTTTAGATGGGGAGGAAGGCACAGAGAGGACCTCGGGACATTCCTGGATAGTTGATGAAGGGTGAAGAAGGGTAAAGAAGCACTAGAAGCAATGCCATCCAGAGGTTCAGGACAACAACCCAGATATAGTCTTACGGCAACCAGGGAAGAATTGTAAGGAATGTGGGGGAGGGGTGCAGTCAGAAAGATCACTTGATTGATACATGGGGCCAAAAAGAATGAAGACATTAGACAATCAGATCCCAGATGAAGTGGACTTAACCGCAGTGAGATACTACTTCAAGTGAGAAGTTAAGAAGGGAAAAATGCAGTGAAATTGGAAATCAGAGGTTGATATTATGGAGAGGGCAGATCTCTTTGTTATGAGGAGCTATTATGAAAAGTTTTTCCTGTACCTATTTGGAGGAATACGCCTTGGCTCACTGTGTTGTCACATCTACTAAGTCATAAGCCATGACTCCAGCTTTGAGACAATATGACCTGTGATTCACTGTCTGTTATAAAAAACTTAAATCTAGAGATTGACACCTGTCTTAATCTTCTCAGGCTACTATGACAAAATACCTCAGACTGGATGATTTATAAAGAATGAGAATTTATTTCTTACAGCCCGTGAGGCTGGGAAGTCCAAGATCAAGATGCCAGCAGGGCCGGTGCCTGGAAGGAAGGAGGCTTCTCTGTGCTGCCAGCATGTGCCTGTTCCTGTGTCCTCACTTGGTGGAAGTAATGACGACTTGGCAGAAGGGTAAAAAGTGACAAACTGGCTCCCTCAAGTCATTTTGTAAGGGCACTAATCCCATCTGTGAGGGCAGAGCCCTCATGGCCTAATCACCTCCTAAAGGGCCCACCTCTTGATACCAATGCATTGAGGGTTAAGTTTCAACATGAATTTGAGAGGGATACAAAGGATTTCCTCTGGGATATCCTTCCATAGAATCCTCTGGCTGTGGAGTCCACAGCTGTCAGACTTATCACCTTCCTTCACCATCTGTGTATTAATCCACTCAACATTTATTGAGTCTGGTACTGGGCCTTGCACTGTCCTGCACC
>CAUYPK010047077.1:0-22791 GCA_963574355.1 Loris lydekkerianus | reverse complement strand
AAATCCTCAAAGAAAGCATAGGGAAAACAGTGGAAGATATCAGCCTGTCATAAGACTTTACAAAGAAGACTGCTGCGGCAATTGCAACAACAACAAAAATAAACAAATTGGGTTTAATTAAACTGAAAAGCTTCTGTACAGCTAAGGAGACAACAACCAAAGCAAATAGACAACCTACAGAATGGGAAAGTATATTTGCATATTTTGAATCAGACAAAAGCTTAATAGCTAGGATCTATAGAGAACTTAAATTAATCCACATGAAAAAAGTCAACAATCCCATACATCAATGGGGAAGAAAGATGAATAGAAACTACTTTAAAGAAAACAGACAAATGGCTAGCAAACATGAAAAAATGCTCATCATCCCTAATTATTAGAGAAATGCAAATTAAAACCACCCTGAGATATCATCTAACCCCAGCATGAATGGCCTATATCACAAAATCTCAAAACGGCAGATGCTGGCACGGATGTGCATAGAAAGGAACACTTTTACACTGCTGGTGGGACTATAAATTAGTACAACCTTTTTGGAAGGAAGTATGGAGAAACCTCAAAGAATTCAACCTAGACTTCCCATTTGATCCTGCAATTCCATTACTGTGCATCTATCCAGAAGAAGAAAAAAAACAACCCTTTTATTATAAAGACACTTGTACTAGACCGTTTATTGCAGCTCAATTTACAATCGCTAAAATGTGGAAACAGCCTAAATGCCCTTCAACCCAGGAATGGATTGGCAAGCTGTGGTATATGTATAGCAGGGAATACTATCCAGCTATTTAAAAAAAAAAGGGAGATTTTGCAGCATTTGTACTAACCTGGATGGAGGTGGAACACATTATTCTTAGTGAAGCATCACAGGAATGGAGAAGCATGCATCTGATGCATTCAACTTGGATACGAGGACAATTAATGACTCGGTGGGGGTGAGAGAAGGGGAGAGCAGACAGAGAAGGAGGGAGGGGGTGAGGGAAAGGAAAAGAAAAAAAGAAGAAAATAGGGACTGATTCTCACATAAATTGGATTTAATTTTGACCAAAGTACATTATTTGAACAAAAATTTTTAATACAACTTGTTGATATGTTGTTTTGAATATAGAATCCTCATTTATAAGTGAAATATGTTTGTAATTTCCCTTTATCATAATATATTTTTTCCAATTTTAATATCAGGTATATCCAGATGAAGTAGAATAATTTGAAGTATTTCTTCTTTTTCTATCATCTATAAGATTTGGCACAATCTGTTTTTTAAAATTATCTTTTATTTTTATTTATAAATATTAGTTGTCTATTTTTTGAGACCTTGGAAAAAAAAAAAAGAAGTTAATTGATGACTCCATACTGAACCTCAGAGTCAAAGCATTCTATGATAAACATACTTTTATCTGACAATGTGAATGTTACTTTTTTTGCATTATTATTATTATTATTGCTCGATATTTTCTTACAGCAATCATCTGATGTCTTTTTCAAATGTATTTATCTTCATTTGTTCTTTACGAGGTTTTTGTTTCTAGTTCTTAAACATTGTTACTAAATTGTTATTAAATTTTAAGCCTCTTTAATTTTGTGAAGGCAAAAAGTAAAAACCAAATAAACACATGTATATGGAGAGAGAAAATTTTTTAAAAATTAAAGCAAATCTAATTATGTCACTTAGACGCCTCCTCCTCACAAAATCCTTCTCTCTTTTACTGGATTCAAGTTCCTAGAACCCACCAAGAGCATTCCCGCCTCAGTGCTTTTGCTCTTATTTTCTCCACCTGGAATAATCTTTCCCCAAAGCATCCCCCCATGCAGAGTTTTCAGGTCTCTGCTCAAAGTTTTTCTGTATAAAAGTTCTTCTCCAGCACCCTGTCTAAAATAATGTTCCCTGCCCTCCTCCAAGTCATTCTGCCTTTTTCATATAGATATATTCCATCTGAAATTACATATTTATATATTGGTGTATTTGTTTTTCGTTTTTGTCTGCAAAGTAGAATGCAAACTGCACCAGACCACCTATAACTATCTTATCTGCTGCTGTATCTCAGGGCCTTGAATAGTACGTAACAAAGGGCAGGTTCCCGCAAGCATCTATTAAATGAATAAATACCACGTGCAAATCTGGCTGCACACCAACTTGACAATAGAAGAAATTTGCTTTACCAACTTCCCCTCTTTTGCCTCAGACACCACCCCACCCCCCCGCCCACCCTCAGGAAAATGCACATGCCTACACACAATCAATTAGTGTGCTGCTGTGTTTCCTGCATTACCATGAAAGAATGTTGTGCTATCATTAATTCACAGCAGGATATAAATGACTGAAAATAACTTCAAGAGTTATGGTTTCCATGCTTACATTTTAACAACGATTTTAAACTAAGAAAATTAAACTCTTAAAATTTAGCACTTCAACACCATAGTGTTATTTGTAATTGCACAATATTGGAAACAATCTGAATGTCCATAGATAGTAGATTGGTTGAATAAACATGGTTCAAACACACCATGGAGTACACACAGAATTTTTTTTAAATGAAATTGATTTTTTACAAAGGATAGTTGGGAATTGGATAGAAGACACAGCAGAAGAAGCAACGATTCTGACTAATACTTCTTTTTTACAGTTTTGACGTTTGGAACCATGTCAATATTGTACATATTTGACATTTCAAATTAAATCAACACGGATGGGGAAACAATGTCTAACCATATACAAAAAAACAAAAGGAAGCTAACCATATTTCAAAGAAATAATATAAGTGGGAAAAAGGGACTAAACCAAGCAGCTTTTGACCATAATACTTTAATTATAAATCCCCCTTTAAAAAACAAAAAGAGTTTTAAATGGTGAGATCACCATTGTGTAACCCTCAAGAAATAATCATCATTGAGTGATAAACCAATCCAAGAAATGAAATTCATGGTGCTGAACTGGAGAAACAATATTGTTAAAGAGATATCTTTGCAATAGTTAGAAATATTAAAATGTAGAGTACATATTAAATAATACTATTGTATCAATATTAAATTTTTTCAGATTGATCATAATTCTGTAGTTATATAAAGGAATGTCCTTTCTACTGAAGAACATCTGAAGAATGTCTTTTCTTCTGAAGAAAAGAATCATGATGTGAGAAAAGTACCTCAAGGGTTCTGGTAAAAACAAAAAAATCGATGATGATAAAAGATGGTAAATAGATGATAGATAGGTATACAGGTCAAATGTAGCAAAATGTTAGTAATTACTGAATCTGAGTGAAAAGTATACAGAAGGGTTTTTTAAAAACCACTCTTGCAAATTTTCTATGAGATTTAAAGTATTTTTGATGTTGTCATTGAGAAGAGTCTCACCCTACTCCCTGAGCAGAGTGCAGTGGCACCACAGTTCACTGAAACCTCAGACTCCCGAAGCTGTTGGGATTACGGGTGCTCACGAGGGCACCCGGCTGAGTTTTTCATTTTTTTATTGAGTGAGTGTCTCACTCTGGCTCGGACAAGTCTCAAACTCCTGAGCTCAAGCAATCCTCCCACAGTGCTGTGACAACAGGTGTGAGCTGCCATGCCTGGTAAGATTAAAAGTATTTCAAATAGAATAAAGTATTTCAAAATAAATAATTTTAATTAATACTTCAAGCATTTTATAGTCTAGTACAACTCTGATAGCTGTGATCTGGATATTAGTAGAATAGACAATATGTTGACAGACTATTCATTTATTTATGCATGTATTCTATATTCTGTTGCAAAGAGACAGACAATAAACTTTAAATAAATAAATAAATTTATAAGTTTAATTGAGAAAAATAACGAAGTGCTAAGAGATTGAGAGTTAAGAAGTGGTTTATTTTAAACAGTTTGGGGGGGGGGAGTGTCTTACCATTAGGGTCTTGCATAAGTAAAGGCTGGACAAGCTGAACTGGGGAAGGTGCTCCTGCAGGAAGAGAGCCTTTTAGGGAGAGAGAATACAGTATCATTCTGGTCAACGTTTAATAATAGGGTTTCTGTGAGATGAGCGAACATGATTTTTAGATTTTGCCCATTTTCTTGGTGTAAACATTGCCATTTTGTCTCATTTCAAGCTACCACTGGCTTACAACTGGCTAGCACAATTCCTGGCAATTTGACAATTTCCTCTCACAAGCCAGCAGGCTCCTACCCCCAAACACAACCGAGAGAATAATTGGTAGGTGCAGCAGGCCAAGGCAGGGAGCTTGTGCTATGCACACCATGCTTGTGGCCAGTGAAAGGGGAGAAGGAGGTTGAGTTCAGAAAAACAGGAGATACAATTGTGTGAGGCCCTGTAGCCTGGTAAGAACTTTGACTTTATTTAAAGTAAACTTGGAAGAGTTTGATCAGGGACCTGACATGATTTGACATTTCCTTTGACAACATCTCTGGAGCTACTGTCTTGGAAACAGATGGCAGGCAAGGAGAGGAGGAAACAGGGACACAGAAGGCTGGTCTAATAACAGAGGAGAAAGACGATGATGCCTAGGCCTAGAATCCTAGCACAGGAGGTAGCGACCAGGGGTGCCCAACCTGTTGCCTGTAGACCACATGCAGATTACTTGAGGACTGTTTTGCTTATCTGTGGGATCTGATGTTGTAAAAATTATGTATGGACCTTTTTTTTTTTTTGCTCATCAGCTTTTATTAGTGTTTATATATTTAATGTGTGGCCCAAAACAACTCTTCTTCTTCCAATGTGCAGCAGAAAAGAAAAGAGTTTGAATGCTCCTGACAGTCACATCTTGGTATCCACCATGAATTATTTCCACGACCTGTAAAGATACCAAAATCTGCAGATGCTCAAGTCCCAACATAAAATGGTATAGGATTTGCATATAATCTATGAATACCACCCTGCAGTATATCTCAAATCATTTCTAGATTACTAATGCAATATCAATGCTATGTAAATAGTTGTTATCCTGTATTATTTTTTGTGTGTATTATTTTTATTATTATATTGTCATTTTGAATTTCTGAGTATTTTCTATCCCTGGTTGGTTGACTCTGCAATATGGTACCTGTGGATACCAAGGGCTGACTGTATTTTGGAGGTAAAGTTCACAGGAGTTGGTGATAGATGGGATGGGGGCATAAGGGAAAGAGAGAGATCAAAACTGACTGCAAAATTGATTTACCTAAAGGACAGAGTGATATTAACAGAGAAAAGTAAGGCTGTGAGAGGAGCAAGTTTGAGGGAATTTTATTTTGCATATAATTCACTTGAGCTCCAACTGGAGAAGTTCAATAAATAACATCAGAACAAACACAGACTAGCAGTGGACTGGGAGGAGCGACCCAGAATCCAGAGGCGTCCTGTCCCCTCCTCATCAGTGTACAGCTGCGTCCAGCCCACTGATCGCAGTCAAGTGTTCTCTCTTCCCTTTCTTCTTAGCTTACGGAAATCATCCAATTTTAGGACAGTGTTAAAGGATGGAAACTAATGCAACCAACGTGTTCTAAGTACATACAAAAATGCCAGGTTTAAAGTGAATGCTCTCCTCTGCTCAGTCCAACTTTCTGAAAACATCAGAAAGAAAATATTTGAGCTATTTACATTATCTGCTTTCTAAAATAGAGAAGAGAGCATAGATGTAAGATAGAAATCAACCAATACAGCCAAAAAAATTATTTTTCTTCCTATAATAGTAGCTTAAAACATTGTTTTGAAAATTTTCATTGTAAATAGCATTGTGTTTTCTTTTTTTTTTTAATTAGTGAATATGGTAAAGATATAGGTGGCAAAATTGTGCATATTGGGGCAGCAAGTGTGCAGAAACTTCCTGATAAACTGCTGAATACAGCCATGGCTTTAAAGCAGACTATAGTATTTTTTCCCTCTTAGATATTAAATAAAAAAAAAAAGAAAAGAAAAGCAAAAGGCTCCCTACTTCCCCAACTAGAATGGCTTGAGAGAGGATCAGCCGTGACTAGGGAGGAAAGAATGCCAAGTTTCCAGGGTGTGTGTGCACATTTCTTTTGCTCATAATTAATAGCCCCTGTGCTTGCTAAGTTTTTGGAAAGCAGCTCGAAGCCTACCCAGGTAATGCCTTCTGACAATGTTTTAAAGATCAGTTATGTCATATGGCTGCCTTTTAGAAAAAAAGTCACAATGCATAGCTGTGCCATATGGCATCTCCGAAGAGTCAGCCTGATTGGACAGACATTCATTGGATAAGGTCCCACAGCACTTGGAAAAGAATGTAGTCCTGTTGCCAAAATGTGGCCTTTGTTAATCTCCTAACTATTATTGTGCAGAAACCAATTCATCTGTATTAATTATAAACAAATTTTAATTACTTCAGTAAAAGCCCATTATACCGATATCTGATGCCAAACAAGCTGCATTAACTCTTTGTGAGTCTCCAAAGCAAACACGAGGTGTTGGAATGTAGGTGTTTTATACGAGGCAGAAATTTCTCTAGCTGAGTGTAAAAATGCAGTTCTGACATTTAGTTTTCCAGTTCTTTTAAGAGATCCCATGATGCTTTTGCTTTTCGCAGACGATATCAAAAGGCAGCTGATGCGTGTAAGTTGCTAAAGGCAGATTATTCCTAATGTCTAAGAGTCTTCAACTGCACTTTGTATTCTTTTGCTTAAGATTTAAAAGGTACCCAAAAAAAGGGAAGGGAGAAGAAAAGCAGTCCACATTGTAAAGCAATGATTTGCAGTGACACAAAACAACCTGTCAAAATGTGACCTGATTCTGCTAAAACATTCATCAACCAGTCATTTCTGATAGTGCTCTGGACAATGTGAGACCAAATGTATCCTGGGCATCAAAGCATAATATCTTTAAAAAACATGAAAAACCAAATCACTAATGTGTTTTATGGCAGCAGCTTGGCCAAGAAAGCTGGCTGGTCTTTCCCACACAGAGACTATCTGGTTTGCAGATGACACATGGTGGTTACAGTGTGCGCAGCCGTTGGGGCTGGATGAGGTCCAGCTAGAGGGCTCATCTGTGCGCAGCAGTGTTGGAATCATCTTTGAATTCAGTTTCACTAATGTGGAGTTTTATTTTATTAGGCCAACCATCAAAAGTTTCTCTTCCTCCTGGAAATCATTCCTTTTGGTATTCATATCACTCCCTGGACCTAAAAAGTTAAACAGTTTTAAACAAATGGAACCACATCCTGCCTTCTTCTTCCATTAGACTTTGAAGTTTCTCGAGTAAACCTTACGTTATTTTCCCCTCATTTTATATAACAAAATAATTTATTTTGATAATCATAATGGATAAATTCTGGAAAGCACTCTCCGCTGTAAATGGCAAATAGCTTCAAACTGTCACAAACATAATATGCATGTAGAGCTGGCCGAGGGTATGGAAATGGATGAACATTTAAGCGAAACCAAGTATCTTAAGGTTTTGAATATTTTTATGTGTACAGATTAAATACTTTACCTATCTAAAGGTTTAAGTTTTTTTCTTCTATTCAAAAAAGTTGTAATTATAAATATCTACCATAGCCCTATAAAACTTGTATTTCAACTGCAGCGTAAAGTCATAGAATTTTAAATTTTGCATCTGAAAATGCTATGGAAGTTTTTCATGCTATATCCCTCACTTTACAGATGAGGAAATCAAGGCACAAAGTAAAATGGCTTGTCCAAGATCACAGAGCTAGGTAATAGCAAAGCAGGGAAGTATTTAACCATCTTCCTGTTCAATATTATTTTCATTATACGACACTGTCTTATTCAGTTACTATTGATCAACACAGCGTAGATTTATCTTGAGCAATAAAGACAAAGTGAAATAATGACCATAAATTGCAGAGCTTATACACATATTAATTACCTGGGTTTTTTTTTTTAGCCACGGTGGGGATTAATTCCATTCATTTAGCAAACATCAAGTGTTAACACACCTGGCTACACAATACCTGGAGGGGAGGAATTTTGGAGGGGAAGAGGGCAAGATACTATTGCAGCCTACAGCCTAGAACTCTCCAGCCAGTTTGCCATTAGGTCAGAGCTACATTACTTCTCCCCACGTTTAAATGTTTAAAGGATAATTTTAAGTTAAACTATACATATGTAAATGAGCCATACACAATCACACTCATAAGTTTTTTTTGATTTTTTTTTTTCAGAGACAGAGTCTCATTTTGTCACCTTGGATAGAGTGCCACAGCGTCCAGCTCACAGCAACCTCCAGCACTTGGGCTTAGCCGATTCTCTTGCCTCAGCCTCCCAAGTACCTGGGACTATGGGCGCCCGCCACAACGTCTGGCTATTTTTTTGTTGCAGTTTGGCTGAGCCCAGGTTCCAACCTGCCACCCTTGGTATATAGGGACCGGACCCTATTCACTGAGCCACAGGCACCACCCCACATTCATAATTATTAAAATAGGAAATTCTTGGATACAGATGAATGAATAAAGGAAAAGCAGATTCCAGTGAACACGTATGCTCATTCTGCAGACCTTGCCCCACAGCACAGCAGACACCTAAGTCCTGGCTCAAGTACAACCTGATGCCTGATGATTTTGTTAGACACTTCCCAGTAACTGGTGTGGCTCACCCACATTTTCTGAGTCAAAGCAAATGCCCTAGCTCCCCACCTCCTTGGGTTAGATAATCAAAACTAAGCCTGCTTATAGAAATCATAAAAATAATTATGAAAAACATTATTTTTTTAGTAGTACCTTTTTAAATATGTCTGAAGGAGATTCATAAACATCATCTCTCCTAATTTGTATAGCATTTCTGTCTAATCAAAAACTGAGATGATAAGAATAAAATGCTGACCATGGTATTCTAAATACCAGAACAAGGAAATCATATCCATACATAACAATACATAGCCTATGAGCTTTTCTGTACCTGAGATGGCTGGCGGCTTACTCAAAATGGTATGGGCTATCTCCTTGAAAGCTTTGTCTGTTCCCAGCTGCAGGGCAGGGTTCAGTCTGTGTTTACAGAACACAGTATTGAGCAAGGACCAGCATGAGGATGAAGTAAGGATGAGACAGGGTGCGGGCGAGGGAAGGCAGAGGCACCATCAAAATTCCAAAACACACAGGCCTCTGTGTCTTCCACTGTCTCTTTTTCACTTTCCAGTTTGAATCTGAGTTAGTATGCAATTTAGGAAGTACTTTGGACTTCAGGAGGCATTGGAGGCTCCAAGGAGTAATAAAAAAGAAAGCCAGGAATATACCACATGTTGGCATTTGGATGTGGTTTGTCCCTGTCAGAACTCTCGTTGACATTTGATCCCCAGGGTGGCAGAATTCAGAGATGGGACTAGTGCTCCTGGTGTTTGGGTTATGGAGGCAGATCCCTCATGAATAGATTAACATCCTGTCTCTGGGTGAGTGGGTGTTCTGTCTCGGGGGAATGGATTAGTTAGTTTTCTCCAGAGCAAGTCTCAGAAGACACAGAATTCCTCAGCCCCTCTCTCTGGCTTCCTCTCACCACTCAGTCTTTTTGCACGTGCTCCTCACCTTTTACTTAACTACCAAATCTTGAACTTCCCTGTCATCAGAACTGTGAGCCAAACAAACTTCTTTACTTTATAAATTACCAAGCCTCAGGTATCCTGCCACAGAAACATGAAATGGACAAAGACACAACAGCTCTGAGGAGTAAAATGACTGACTTTGTGGAGGCTAAAGCAGCTCCCTCTTGGTTGCTAATTTGCAACCAAGTTTCTCATTATCCCCAGTTCCTGAAATGCCTCTATTTTATCTACTGTTACTATAAAGCTTGCCCTTAGGTCATCAAGGCAGGCCTTAAATCCTGCCCTCGGGCAGATTCCCATCTCATTCTTGCTCTTCCCAGATGGATTGACTTTCATTGTCCTGCACATTCCTTCCCCAAATCTAGGAGCCCTGGGTGGGATAGGGGTAGTTCACCGTGTGGGGATCCACCCTTTCTTCTCTTTGTGTCTGTAAGATCCTATTAAATGTTTCTTTCTGAAACAGTGGATTTTTCAGTCACTTACTTTTGCCTCTCAGCTTCCTTGGATGTTGGGTGTGGGTTTGAGTAGACCTGCCGAAAGCAGAACGCCAGGCCTCTACCTACTGGACGCCAATCACATGTCCCCTCCTAGTTGCAACGGATAAAAATGTCTCCAGACATTGCCAAATGACACTTGTGAGGCAAAATTGTCCCTAGTTAATAACCTCTATGGTATAGAGGATATAGCCCAGAAAAGTGTTTTCCACCTAACAGCTTGAAGTCTGACTGCCACACTCTTTAATACTGACCTCCCTTTCTCTCACTGCACTTGGCTTCACAGTGAAGAGTCAGTGGGTAGCCACAACCATTTCCCAGAGCTGTCACAGACAGTTGATGTGCTTTTTTTAAATTGCCAACCTACTCACTGAGCTATATTGCCTTTCATTAAAGAGGCAGTTGCCTATGTGGAGAGAGTGCAAAGGAGAAGAAGACATGGAAAAATATATATTAAAAGATTATCCTGTGTGAGTAGTAAAATGGTCCATATTCTGAGTGGAAAATCAAGGACACAATATAGGCATTGCAGAGGCAGCTGGGGACAACTGGAAGGTGCTGGACAGGGAGGCAGCAGCCTGCCTCTCACCTGGAAGGTGTGCAGAAGGCACGCAGGGGCAAAGATTAAAGACAGAACATTGGCCAAAATCAGGCCCTCGAATTTCATTCCTTAAAAGGATAGTCATCACTGATAAATATTCTTCCCATCACCCAAGAAACACGCTCATTTTAACTAATTTACATCTGAATTGTGTGAAAACCAAGTTGATAGGAAAATGTTACTTATGCCTTGACAATAAATTCAGTCTCATTTCACATCTTCCACACAATATCCCCTCCCCCTGCCCCAGCATATCCCCTCCTCTTGGGTCTGTCCCACATGGTGTCTTACAATTGGGCCTTGGGAAGTTGAGAGTTACAGCCAAAAGCAGCAAGAAAATGCCATGAAACTGGCAGTGTTCGTTGTAGAAGGAGCCAGAGCATCTGCTTTTGAGCAGGGCTATGAAACAGAGCCACAGGGGGAAGAAAGGCTATTAGGCCACCAGCAGCCAACGGGGGAAAGCCACAGGAACCCAGATTAAAAGTCTAAAAAAGACTTGGAACTCTGAGTAAAGGATCAGTGGAAAGGGGCAGTAAAGCCAGGGTTGGCATATGGAACCACTTGAGGGGTGCTGGTAGTCGACCCAATAAAATCCTGCACAGAGCCTGGTATGAGAACGGCTAAATACGGGGAGAGCAGGGGTTCTAAAGCACCTGCCCAGGAACTGTGGCAAATAAACAGGGGGCCAGACTCAGCAGAGCAGACAGCATACTTTGCCTTGGACGCCAGTTTATATAAGATAGAGAGTTTCCTCTTCACGCCAACCCGTGTTTTGAAACGTCCCCTGCATCATTGTCAGAGGTATGCTTGGCCCAGGTTTCTTCTGGATTTCCTTCCTCTTTACACTCAACATTCTCCTCCCTCCACCCCCGTCACAGACACAACACCTCACAAGTCCTAACGGCAGCTCTGCCTCTTTCTATCATGATTTTATGTTTTTCTTGGGTCACATTTTCATTCCTATTTTCTTATGTGTTAATAGAAGGAGAGCTTTCCAGACCCAGGAAAAACAAACAAAATGAAGTAATCATACGTTTCATTTGTTTTCTGCTAGGTGTTGGTCAAGTCACCTTTGTGGACCTGGAGCTGCAGTATAAACTAGCTAATGTTCTCTAAACCCTGGTACCTGATGATTCTCACCCTCTTTTCTATCTCCATTGACTAATTCTTTGATGCTGCAAACTGATAGGGTAAAAGAAAACCTACAATTTCTAATTCATAGGACTACAAGTGTTCTTTCTACCTCATCCCTAGCTTACAATGCCTTGCTTATATGAACTCAGATTCTCAATGCAACAAAATGCACAATTGGCACAGAATTGTGTCCCAGATTCCTATGACTGTCTCTGTCCTACCAAGTTATAGGGGATTTCTTATTTCTAAATAAATGTAAAAAGATGACAGTGGCAGTAGAAACCAGTACCATGGTCACCGCATGCAGAAGAGAGGTGGCTGCCTTATACCCAAATTGTATAAACCATGGATTTGGAGAAGGGGGTGGGGCAGATGTCTTCCTAGCTATTTCAAAGTAGTTTCTGTTTCATGCAACAAAATCTATCTGTGCTTTGAATTGAAGGTAAGATTTTCTTCCCCTCACCCCCACTCCCAGTGGTGATGTATGTTTTCCTTGCTTGCTATAATTTAGAAGAAGCCTGATTGAGGCTGCTATTCAGCTACTATTTTAAAGGATGCCTCTTTGTGATATGTAGTTTAAATATATTGCCTTCTTTAATAGGCTTAATAACCCAAAGAGGCAGAAATGTTTACCTTTGTAACCATTTTGGGCTTCCCAGGTTCTATACCCACTTCTTTTGTTGACAGAATCCTGATTTCTTTTGGGAACTAGCTGTCTCTCTTTTGGTGTAGCCTCAGACTGCATGTATGCCCTAATCAAAGTGCTCTGTCTTATCCTTTGTCAAGAGATAGCCCCAGCCAGAACTAGAGCTTGCATCTTTCGTAGAGTAACGAGGCCAGAAAACACTGTTGAAGCCTGTTCACTGCAGCAGTGCCTCACTGCCTCTCAGTTGGCTCCTGAACTCTGTGGAGTACAGAGGAGTCTGTACCTCCAGTGCTGACCTAACACCTGTCCTTTTTGAAGAGTGGTTAATCCAGCCCTCCTTTTAATTCTTTAAGACCTATGGGTACCTTTCCATAAGTACATTTCTTAAAATGGAGTCAGATCCAATCTTTTTGAAATATACTATTTTGGTATCCCCTTTATAGAAAGGTGAAAATTGGTGGCCAAAATTGTTCAATATATTTGCAAAGTACCTTCTGCCTAGAAAATTTGCTTGTAACCTAATTAGTATTGGTGGAGTTTTTTTTCAAGAAATTTAAATCTGAAGCTGAGCATGCAGTAATCTTAGCACTGTGGGAGGCCGAGGCAGGTGGATTGCTTGAGCTGAAGAGACAGAGACCAAGCTAAGCCAAAGCAAAGCCCCATCTCTAAAAATAGCCAGGCATTGTGGCAGGTGCCTCTAGTCCCAGCTACTCTTGGGAGACCGAGGCAAAAGGATTGCTTGAGCTCAAGAGTTTGAGGTTGCTGTGAGCTATAATGTCACAGCATTCTACCTAGAGCAACGAAGTGCAACTCTGTCTCAAAAAAAAAAAAAAAACTAAAAAACAAAACTGAAATCTTCATGTGCTAACTGGATGATTATTTATCTCTTATTTATTTATTTATTTATTTATTTTGGCCAGGGCTGGGTTTGAACCCGCCACCTCCAGCATATGGGACCGGCGCCCTACTCAGTTGAGCCACAGGCGCCGCCCTATTTATTTATTTAATCTTAGAAACATCATCTGGCTGTGTCACTCAGGCTGCCATGGTCATAACTCACTGCAGCCTCAAATTCCTGTGCTCAAGCATCCTCCTATCTCAGCCTCCCCTTACAGGCACACACTATCATGCCCAACTGTATATTTTTTATAGGGACAGAGCCTGGCTTTTTGCACAGAATGGGCTCAAATACCCAGCCTCCCAACACGTGGCCCCTGATTACTATCCTAATGCCCAGAGGTTGAATTTTTCTTTCTAAGTTGGTCTTCTTTTACCCTTATCCTGAAAGGTGAAGAAGTTTCCTCAAAGAATTATTCGGTCCCAAACCAAACAATGTCATTGACACAAGTAAATAATTTAGAAATAACTACCACCCATTTTAGTAAAGCTGAGAGAATATATCACTCATAATTCACTAGAGAGAAAAAAATATGTATTTTTTATTTCTCTAGTAATGCTTGAATTGTGGAGAAAGATGGGATGAATAGCATCTAATGGGTTTTCAGGACACTCTGAATCTCTCCCTTAACCTTAACTTCAGGTATAAGACTACAGATAAAACATTCATTTTCTAACTTTTCACAAAAATAGGTACATACTATAGACTTCTTTTTGTTTAATTCAGAGCTAAGAAGTTTACAAAGGCTACATAAATTATATAGAGCTCATATTACATTATCCATATTATTTTAGTTTTTGTTAGTCTCTGCCCATAAGCAGCAATGCCTCAAATCAAGGGCAAAGTCTCAACTGAACAGACATTTGAATGAGAAAATGTATTTTGGGCTTGCTATTTTTATTCAGTATTTCATTTGGCAGTTTATTTAGGGAATATTTGCTTTTTATTTCCTAACAATCAACATTTAATATTGGTTGCCTTGGGAGGCAAATTTTATAAAGAAAAACAATTTTGTAGCATAATAACAGATTTCTATTTTATTTGGTGATTTTAAATGATGTTTCTCTATCCCTTTCTGAGACATAATCTTTGTTACCATATGTAATTTAACTTAGGGATGATGATGATCTTACTACTAATAAAACTACATCTTTTATATTTTCTGTGAAAGGTCAGGTAGTTAATATCATAGACTTTGTGGCCCATGTCTTCTATTACAACCACTCAACTCTGCCCTTGTAGCTCAAAAATGGACATAGACAATATGTAAATTAATGAACATGTCTGTGTTCCAATAAAACTTTACTTATAAAAAGAAGCACAAGCTACAGTTGACAGACTCCTTACCTATATCCTAACTGCATTTGAGTATAGATTTAACTACTGCTCAGTAATTGCTTATCATATGTGAAACATTGTAGCACTTTATTCTAAGTTAAATTTCTCTGCTCTCCTGAATGACAAGACACAGGAGTGGTGTCATGAAGTCAGAAAATAAAGTCAGAAGTAGCTCTGACTTTTTTGGGGGGGGTCACTCATCCCCATGAAAATCTAATGATGATCACAGATTTTTCTCTCCAGAAAACAGACTTACACACCCTAAATACTGAATTCTAGGAGTCCATGGTCTCTAAACCTATTCAAAAATGTACTAGTTATCAAAGGACACTGACTTAAAAGTTTAAAGTTAAAAATTGCAGTTTTGGTTGTTATTTTGTTGTGGTTGTTGTTCAGTTGTGGTTAGAGTTCAGTGAATAGTTTCATGAACAAATAAATTATTTGATAGGAATCTATTTTAACTATCTATTCCTGTGGTACAAAAAGGAGGCAATGATGGGGCTTAATCTTTGTAGCCAATGTGTAGACTGTCTTGCTCTTGCTAACTTTGTATCCAAAGTTCTTCATGCTTATAGTGACGTTTTTTCTGTGATTGTGACTAAAAATAATTCTCTGCAGCTATGTGCACACACCCCACATTGTATTCCTGGCAAGGATTTCCTTTGGCTTGCTGCTAAGACCATTAATTATAGATAATAGTAATTAGGGCAAGAGTGAGGAAGATAATAATGTGGTTGTTAAGTTGAAGGACTCCAGAGTGAGACTAAGTTCATATCTCAACTCTCCCACTTACTAGCAGGGTGAATTTTGGGCAAACCGGATATACACACTGAACCTCAGTTTCTTCATCTGTTAAGTGAGGACCATAGTTACCTTGTATTTAGTGCTTACCAGGTACAAGATTCTATGCTAAGGATTTTTAAAATTATCTCCTATAATCATCACAACTACCTTACCATGGGTTATTCCCAAGACACAGAACATTAAATTACCCTCGCCCAAGGTCACACCACAACCAACCCGAAGAGTCAGTCTCAGATTGGTCTAAAGACAGGTGGTTTAAAACAAAGTTTCTGCTCTTAATCACTATACTTTAATAATTCTCTCTGTTTCATTGTAAATATTAATTAGATAATACACGTATTAATAAATATATATCATAGTACTGACATAAATTGAGATATACTGTTGCATATAGATATTTGCAGTCTGTCTGCTGACTCAATCTTCCCAGAAGCTCTGTTGGGAAGAATTATCTATTTCAGGTTACTAAATTTTGGATTAATGTGACAGCTGCCTAAGTTTTCTAGGATATATACCTAGTCTGTATTATTTGAAGATGAAGATAATCAGTTGCATTGTTAAGCTGAATTTTTAGCATAAAAACACAATTTCAAATGATTCGAAACACCAACAGCAAGAAACACACATAACAACTAAAGGAAACTCCCAGCAGAGAGTCCGGGTTCTGGTGACTGAAGCAGGGACTCACGTTGGATGGGATCCTTTCCATAGTTTGCTGATCACCAAAGAGGGGCTAGCTCCATTGTAAGAGTTTGGCATAAGAGGCATTTTGGCAGACCCGTGCTGACTGTGAGGCCTATTCATTCCCTGCCCAGGGAGTCATTATGCTCAGCTTTTAAGGTAGGCAGGAATCCTATGCAATAGCACTGACACCATGTGAAATAGAATAAATTAACATATTTCCTCTTGATTACTGGCTTAAAGATGGTCTACTGTAGGGTCTGCTTCTTAGGTCTGTTTAATGTAATTCTTCCTTTCAAACATTAGCTTTTGTTAATACCTAATAACTAACAAAATAAAACAAAAATAATAAAATATAAAAAAACTGAGGCCAGTGTTCCAAGTGCAAAAATATAAAATTATCTCATTTATCTTCTTCAGTATTTCACAAGCATGCAATTACCATCCAACCCTCATTATCTTATATTCCATTAAAATATATTGTAAGTCTAAAACTTCCATTAAAGTATATTGTAAATCTAAAACTCAATGATTAATGGCTTTACAGAATTCCTGACTAATTTAACCCCTCACATATTGATACTACTTTCTGTCAAAGAAAAAAAGAGTCAAACACTGTGAGAAACAGACAAGGGAAAATTATTTAGGTGAATTATAAAGAAGTGGACCAGAAAATTAAAAAAAAAAAAAAAATTATAGACTGCCATAAAAATTTCTTGGCAAAGGCTTCTGAGCCACACGGGATAAGCGAGTGGACAGCTTCTCATTCGTCCTTCAGATCCCAGTCTAAAAACCAGCTTGTTACCCTTCCATCTGGATTAGGCTCCTTGACATGTGCCACCTTGAATTTGTTCTTCACTGCAGTTGTAACAGTTTGCAACCGTGTATTTTTTGGAAGGATTATTTGTTAATATTTGTCTTTCCTTCTGGATCAGAAGTTGGTAAACTATGGCCCACGGGCCAGTTCAGGCTTCCCACAGGTTGTATATTCTGAAAACTAAGAATGGTCTTTGCATAAATACGTGGTTAAAAAAACAAAGAAGAAGAATGATAATTTCTGATATATGAAAATTCTATGAAATTCAAATTTCAGTGTCTATAAATCAAGTTTAATGAGAACATGGCTGCACATATCCATTGTATTGTCTGTTTTCTGCTACCATGGCAGAGGTGAGTAAACACAACAGAGGGCTTCAAACTTTTATAGAAAAACTTTGCCAACTTCTGTTTTAGACTTTAAATTCCACAAGGATATATGTCTGCCTTATTTAACACCATGCCTCCAAACATCTCTGGTTCCTAGCACAATGCCTGCACTAAAGAAATTGCTCAACAATTTCATTAAATGAACGAATTATGACAAAAGAAATAAATAGCATTGATTTTAACATTAGTTTATATCCCAAATTAAGTTTTGAATCTTCTAAAAGGATAAAATCTTTATGTATTTGTCCAGGTTTTAGCAATGCACAAAGACTAGGAAACTTTTTTGTTTGAGAGGGGATAACCAGTGGGTGATAACAGCTTACCAGGTCATGGACATAGCTGTAACTATAGTGTCTTCCCACCCAAAATAACAGTAGTAAATTTCAACACTGCAGTCACTTTAAAACTGTACCTATCACGTCAGTGTTTTTCTTCCTAAAGAGTTTCTGAGCCACATGGGAAAGGCAGAGGAAGGACGTGTGCCTGTGTGCACACATGCATGTAACGGACAGGGTCAGACATGGACAAAAAGAGAGATGGGGAGAGAGGAAGACAAATGTGCATGAAGTGTCTTAGAAATTTTTGTAGACTTTATAGATTAAATTCAGAGATCCAGGGTTTCCTAAATGTGCAAGGGTGAAGGGGAGGAGATAAGTAATTTTAAAAATCATCTTCTTCAGACCTCTTGAAGTTAGAAATTGTTCTAAAGTAAATGAAGGTGTAAGTGAGAAAAGATCCCAGGTGCAAAATTACTACCAATGGTTTTCATTTGGTGATCTGTGATGTTATTTCCCTAGATTGAGCTCTGGTTCCTATTGGCTCTTCAGTCAGGAATAGTGTTCTTAAGAATTTTTGTCAGTTCTTTGGTTGTGCGTGGACAAATTGTTTCTCAAGATGAGAAAGTAGAAACTGATTCTTCCTCTTGAAACTAAATTCTACATTTTAACTCTGTCCGTATGTTTAGCTTCTCTGCAGAAATAAGTGTTTGTATCTCTTCTACTTTAGAAAACTTCAGAAAGAAACTATAGCTCTTCTATTTTTTTTTTTTTTTTTTAGATCACAAGAGCTATTTTATTACTGGAATCAAATTTTCTGTTTGCTTTAAACAATTAAAAATTACTATAAAACTCACCAAAAGATGTTAATCAAAGACTGATTTCTAAATATAAACAAGTTAATACAAACAAGTTAATGTTTTTTAAAGACATTCAACCCACTTTGAATGACAGGTATTTCTGTTTTTATAGAGCACATTTTTACTTCTTTTTAAGTAATTTACTTGCTTACGCTCCTTACCAATGAGGTTATTTTAAATTGCAAAAGAAGATCCATAAATGAAATCTCGTGAAAGATAATGTGATGTTTTATGACAACTTGAATTTAAAGTATTTGCATAGTGACAGAAACAATGTAAGCTTTGCTCTGAAATAATTTTTAAGATGATGAATCCAAAAGTAAAAAGGCATCTTCCATGTCTTAAGTGAAATACACTCTGGCAACATGCCTGCAATGCCCGAGTCTGGCAAACTGGATCTCACCTGTCCTTATAAAAGGCCAAGCTGTACTTCAGAGAAGAGAGGCAACTCGCCCAAGGTCACAAGCAGTTAGAAGGTCAAGCTAAGAATCAAACACATGCCTGTCTGATGCCAAAGCTTTCTATATCATTTTATCATTCTATCTCTGGCTAATAGAGTTTATTGTTCTCATTTGCTTGTACTTTAATAGGCATTAAAACACAGGTGGCAAAAGATGCCTAAAACTGGTTTTGGAAATATATGCAGAAAAATTTACATGAAGGACATATTTTTGGGGAAAACATGAAAATATAGGTGACAGCAGAGACGTGGAGTCAAGTAGAGCTCCGTTCATTTTAGGCCATGCCACTTATTATGTCTGTAATGTGACAAGAGTAAAGAAACATCAGACCAAAATTGTGGAGAGGATGAAAATCTAAACTTGCCATTTGGTTGACAACCAAAGAGGTTATCTCTTCCTGTGGGCATTTGTCCATTAGGAAAAGACAAAGTAGGAGATATGTAGGATGAATAAGTTCAGAGATCTAATGGACAACGTGAAGGTTCTAGTTAATACAATTATGTTGTGTTAGGGATTTTTGTTAGGTAAGTAGATTTTAGCTGCCCTTTTACAAAAAGTAACTATACGAGATAATAGATATGTTAATCTGATTCATCATAGCAATCACTTTACTATCTATAGGTATTGTATAGCATCATGTTGTGAACCTCTGACATGCAAAGGTCTGACAATTAAGTTCATACACTTGTCACCATGTCCTTCCCTGAGCAGCACTGTGTAAACAACTCAGGAAGGTTTCATTACCTTGACACATCAGTGTCTCACAGCTCTGTTCATGTCAACATGTGGCATTGTCTTGCTGAGTGATATTCATTATCATTATTGCATGTTTTGGGGTTCCATGTAGAGAATGTAGGAGCTTGAATTAGAGCAAAGAACAAACATTAAATTTCTGTTCAACTCAGCAAGAGAGTGGAAATGAAATCAGGACATGTTAGTCTAAGTTTATGAGGACAATACCATGAAGAAAACAGCAGTGGACAAATGGATTAAACATTTTCCAAGGAGAGAGAAAGCACCGCAGATGAAGAGAGGTCAGAGTGGCCAGTAATGAGTGAACTTGATGAAAAACATTGCAAAAATGGGTGGTGCCTATGGCTCAAAGGGGTAGGGTGCCGGCCCCATATGCCAGAGGTGGTGGGTGCAAACCCAGCCCCTGCAAAAACCAAACCAAACCAAACCAAAACAAACAAACAAACAAACAAAAAAGCACTGCAAAAATGGGTGGAGTTATACAACAAGATCATAGGCTGACCAAGCAAACATTGATAGAGAAACAATTAGGGAAATCTTAACTGAAAATCTTGGCATGAGAAAGGTGTGGCTCTTGCATCATGACAATGTATCAGTTCATATGTCACTATTTGAGAGGAAGTTTTTTGCCACTAAATAAATAAGTGTATTGGAACACCCTCCCTACTCACCTGATGTGGCCTAAAGATAAAGAAAGAATCGAAAGGAAGACATTTTGATGACATTCAGGACATCAAGGGTAATACAACAGCTCTGATGGCTGTTTCAGAAAAAGAGTTCCAACATTGCTTTGCAGGGTGGATTCTGTGCTCGCTTGGTGCACAGCTTCCCAAGGGCAAGCACTATGAAGGTGGCTGTAGTGATAGGCAGCAATGAAGTACATAGCACTTGTTCTAGATGAGTTTGTGAACTTTTTAGACTTTCCTTTTTTTAAATAAGATTTTATTTAAATAAGAATTTTATTAAAATAAGATTTCATTTTAAAAAAGGAGAGGAAAGTCACCTAAAAGTCCAAGCTGAGGTTTTGATGATCTCATGGAACTGACTGAAATCTAGGCCTAGCCATGTTGGGAAGTCCAGCAAGTCACTACTCTCTTTACAATGAGTGCTAAAAGGGTACATCTTCAGCATAACAATGAATCAGAAATAATCTGTCCCTCAATAACCTAAAACTGAGTTCTAAAAAATGAGAAAATTCTAAATTATAAAACTGGGTTGTTGTGATTCCAGACTGATACTGCCTCTAGTTACCTGATAGGAATATAGGAATATATAGTTGCTATATAGGAATATTATATATATATTATTTCCAAAGAAAGATAACATTTTGGCACAAAATTATTTCAACAAATAATTTTTCAAATATGACATTCAGCACACAAAATAAGTAGTCATATAAAAAAATAAAATACTGAGAACACAAATCAAAAGAAACAATAAGCAACAGAAAGAGACATATGCTAACTCCTAGTTTTGACTTAGCAGACACAGATCATAAGACTATGCTTCTTCTAAGCATAGGACCACAGACTATGCTTATTTTGACATGAGGTTTAAATGAAGAATTTTGGCAGATAGCTAGAAACTATAGTGTTATAACATTTCTTTAATTAAATAGAAAATAATAAACGTGCTTTACAATAAATAAGAAACAATGGAAAAGAAAATTGGTGAAATGGAGCATGAGTAAGAAGAAAATTATCAAGAATAAAGTATGAGAAGTCAAAAGGTAGAAAAATATAGAAGAGGGAGTGCAGAGAGAGAAAGCCATGAAAAGTTTAATATACCTCTTCTGGAGTCCCAGAAGAAAATTATTATATTTTGCCATGTAAACTGTACTCCTAAGTGTAATTACACACCCATGTTTCTCCACCAAACTTTCAGAAAAATGCCCCTTGAGAAAACAGCTGACTCTCAGCTAGGAGAGACACATGTGGGGAGGGTTAATGCTCCCCTAGTGAATGCGCAGGATGCACCATCTTCCTGCAGGCACCTTCTCTGTTCTCCCGATAATCTTTCCTTCCTGCCATTTTGTGGGCCATGGCCAGGATGATCATGGAGGTGGATGTCTGGAGGGAGCTTCTGAGGCTGCTTGGCCTGTGGGCAGCCAAGTGGGTCCCTGGGGCCTGTGCGGGGCTCCCAGTCCCCTCTGTGCAGCCAAGCCTTGAGCATCAGCTCTCCCCCTGCAGCCGCCCTGTCAGCCCCACCAATGCTTCTCCCACTAGATGTCAGGTCCTCCTGTACTAGAACTTCCTCCACATAGTGGGCCTGGGGTGTGTGTGCAATGCCCCTAGTAGGCCTGCTGGGCTCACCAACACTTCTAGCCATGCTACCCATGTATAATGCACATCCTTATTTTTTCTTCAAAAATTTGAGCAAAACGTATGCATTTTCCATGGTAAAATACAGTAAATGGTTTAACACATATTAATCAGATAACCCAAAAAATGAAAAGAGAGAACATGAGGGAAAAATGTAATGTAATGACTGAGAAATTTCCAAGCCTGATGAAAGAAATTAAACCCCAAATTCAAGAAGTGAGGCAGGGTGCAGTGGCTCACGCCTGCAATCCTAGCACTCTGAGAGGCCAAGGTGAGTAGATTGTTTGAGCTCATGAGTTTGAGACAAGCCTGAGTAAGAGCGAGACCTTGGCTCTACTAAAAATAGAAAAACTGAAGGATGGTTTGAGCCCAAGAGTTTGAGGTTGCTGTGAGCTACAATGATGCACAGAACTCTATCCAGGGCAACAGCTTGAGACTCTGCCTCATAAAAAAAAAAAAAAAAAAAAAAAAAAGAAGTGCAACAAATTCCAAGTAGGATAAACAAGAAAAAATCTACAATTAAACATATGTAAAAGCAAAGAAAGATGAAACATATTTTTCATAAAAAGAAATAAAAAATGAACAAAAGAAACAATAAAAACTAAAGGAAGGAAGAAATTAAAGAACAATTTTAAAAGCAGCAGAGAGAAATAACAGATTATAATCAAAAGAGAATAGGTAGGGAGTGGATTAAAGATGGCAGTTGAGTAACAGCTTCCCTGTAACTGGGCTTGGCGAATCTGGGGAGACAAGACTCCAGACATCTCTGGCCGGTGGGATCTGCCTATGATCATCCCTTTGAGGATACAGGGAGCCAGCAAGGAACTTCTGGACCCCAGGAGGA
>CAUYPK010047072.1:0-28152 GCA_963574355.1 Loris lydekkerianus | reverse complement strand
AGTTATCTCACCTTTATTTCCACTAAAACTGCCTGCATTTAATCTAAAAATATAAATGAGAAACTATATTTCACATCCATATTTTGAAGTATTTAATTTAAACATTTTCTTTTAAAGGCAGGGCTAAATAGAAAATATTGCACCCATTGTGATGAAAAAATCCAAAATTAATTGTTCCAGTTGTGGATTTCACTATAAGTAATACTGATTAGCGATGCTAACATCATGGGTGTGAGATCTTGACTGTCTACAGGCAATAATGTGAATACTTTAGAAAATATTTCAACATATTTTTATACTTTAGGCTTCTTTTGCACCCTGAATTATTTCAGTAAAAACACCAATGTTCTTCTATGATATCATCGTAGGATGATATTTTATCTCAACTGAATCACATCTAGTTTTTATAATTCCCCACTAAGTGAGAAGGGCTGCTAAAGACAAAAACCATCAACACATACCTTCTGGAACCAGAACGCCCTGCATCCTTCAGTGGAGAGACCTGATTACTCTTGATAAGGAAGAAGAAATACCTGTGATCTTCACAGAGTGCCCTGAGAAGCCTCAGAGAGCAGCAAGAGTAGAGAAGGAGGTTCCTAATCAATGTTTCACTCAAAGTTTGAACAGGAAATCCTCAGCCTTGGTCTATTCTCAAATCACTTTATCTCATCACACACATCCAACATACAGGCAACATTTAGTTTGTCCTGGAATAATTTAGTTTACCCATTTTCCAGTGCCTCTGGAAATTATTTTCCTATTTGCTAAGGTAGTAGAGAACAGAAGCTTGACTCCCCATGCAGTTAAGTGTTTCTCTCTCAATCACAAACGCTAAAATGTTAGGCCTTGTTAGCAGGATCTTCAATGTTTAAGTTCTACATTTAGACAAGGTTGTTAAAATTTGGCATAGCACACTTCTCTTCATGTACTCTTTTTTTTAATTTTTTTATTTATTTTATTTTATTTATTTATTTTTTCTATTTTTTATTATTTTTTTTTTTGAATTTATTTATTTTTTTATTGTGGAGAAGGGGCAGGGAAAGAAGGCGGGGGAAGAGGTGAGTGACAGGGTTGGGCCAGTGGCATGGTACCACATTGGCTGTATCTAGGTAGAGGCAGTTTCAGACCGGGCCTTGCTGAGTCGTTGCTACGCGGAAGTAGCTCGATGGATCTACTTCTAGTCAGGCTCGGGAAGTTGCACTAGGCCTCAGGCACATGGCAGGGCCCAACAATTCCCTCTTTTGTTTTTTGTATGGGAGAAAATCATAGCCCCTGTCTTAGGTTGCCTGCTCTTGAAGTTTCAGTCTTACCCGTCATGGGGATACAAACATCAATGGCTTGGTCCCTGTCTTAGGTTGACTGAATGCAGAGTGATCCTACCCGTCTTTGGGTACTATGAATGTAATCAACCATGCAGCCTCTCCATATCCTGTCTTAGGTTGTCCCCGCTTTGGGAATCTTACCCGTCATTGGTACTATGGAGGGCGGTGAAGAATAATAGTTAGATTCTTGGTTAATGAGCCGGTGATATTGGAACTCGACCTGATTTAACTGCCTCTAACCTTTTTTTTGGGATACAGGACCCAAAGGTGAAGGATAAATAAGGGTAGCAGGGGAAGAAGGTAGGGTGAAAAACCATGTAGGCCCATCCACAGGGGATTTTCTAGAATTTCTTTTCTTCTCTTTACTAGATTTTCTTGGAGTGTTTTGATCTTGTTTTGCACGATCTCAGATCTGTTGGCATAAAAGTAGCCCTTCTCCTGCAAAAATATACAGATGCCTCCCTTTTTATGCCCGGCTATTTTTTCTTGCAGTTGTCATTGTTGGTTTGCTGGCCCGGACTGGGTTTGAACCCACCACCTTCAGTGTATGTGGCTGATGCCATAACCTACTTTTAGTGTTTTAAAGCAGTTTTATTGAGATTTAAACCATATGTCATGTAAAGTGGGTAATTCTCAATGGATTTTAGTATATTCACAGATAGGTACAACTGTCACCACAGTCAGTTTTAGAACATTTTCATCACCTCCAAAAAATAAAAATAAAAAAACACGTCTCTTATTGTCCCTTAGCTGTCACCCCACACACCCTAGCCACAAGTCTACTTTCTACCTCTATAGGTGCCCCCATCCTGAACTTTCATATGAACAGAATCTTATATGTGGCCTGTCATGACTGGTTTTCACTGTTCATGATTTATCTATATGATAGCATTTATCAGTATTTTCTTTCTTTTTTTCTGGCCAAATAATATTCCATTATATGGATACCCTACATTTTCCTTAATCACTCATCTGTTGATGGACAATCGGGGTGGTTTCCACCTTTGGACTACCATGAATAATGCTGCTACAAACATTCATGGACAAGTTTTGTGTGGATGTATGTTTTCATCTCTCTGTTAAAGAATAGGCCATCCCTGCTCCTTCCTCTTTCTCCCACGATGCCTGGCACTGTGCTCTGTGCCCCGTGAGACCTCAAGGACGTTTATCTGAGAGAGTGAAAAGAATACAGTTTTTAGCACAAGGCATTAAAGCTTGAGGCTATATTTTGTTCTGGGGAAACATCTGACCACTTTTGAGGTGCAAGTTCTGCCTGTCTCAGATTTGACTAATATAAACCTCCATCTTGTTTCTTTCTTTTTTTTTTTTTTTTTCCTCCTGAAGCATTTTCTTGTTTGTAGTTTTTGGCCGGTGCTGGGTTTGAACCTGCCATCTTCAGTATATGGGGCCAGCACCCTACTTCTTTGAGCCCTAGGCACTACCTTGAAGCATTTTTTTTTTAAATTTCAGAATGTTAGGGGGTCTTTGTTTACATACTTTGCTTTGGTACAGATTGAATTAAATTTATACACATTAAGTATGCCCCTCACCCAGCTAGTGTACACTCTACCCAGGAGCTGTGAATTCACCCATCCCCTTCTCCATCCTCCTCCCAGCCTGGTTTACATTGAGATTTACTTTCATATATGCACTGAAGTATTGATCAATGAGTTCTAATTTGGTATTACGTACAATACCAAATTTGTTCGTTTATTTCTCCACTCTCATGATGGATCACTTAGAAGAACGGTTTTCAGTTCCCTCTAGGTTGTCCCAAAACCTTTACTCCTTCAACAGCGACATTGTCTAGATTGCCATATATTTTTACTGCTAAGTAGTATTCCATAGTACACCACATTGCATTAATCCATTCATGTATTGGTAAGCACTTGGGTTGTTTTCACATCTTTGCAATTGTGAATTTTGCTGCTATAAACATTCCAGCACAGGTGTCTTTTTTATAAAATAGCCTTTTTTCCTTTGCATAGACACCCAGCAGTTGGATTGCTGGGTCAAATGGCAGGTCTACTTCAAGTTCTTTGAGATATCTCCATACAATGTTCCATAGAGGTTGCACTGGTTTGCAGCCCTCCAACAGTGTACAAAAGTTCTTTTCTTTCCCTCCATCTTGTCTCATGCTCACTTTGGCTTTGTTTCTTTCTCCGGCACTTCAGGAACTGATGAAGCAACCATCATTGAAATCCTATCAAGCAGGACATCCGATGAGAGGCAACAAATAAAGCAAAAGTACAAGGCGACATATGGCAAGGTGATTCCAGGGGTCCCGGCAATCGTGCCCACAGCCCTGACTTTGATCTTCTCTGCTTCCTCTGTGTTCCCAAGGCAGCAAGAATATCTGTAAAGCTTTGCTGAACAAGCCAGGAGAAAAACTGAAACGACCACTTAAAATCTTTCATTGACTTCAGAAAAACTGAAATTGTTTTGTTAATTTAATAGCTCATAACATCAATACTCTTAACTCATTATTTTTTGAATTGACTTTATTTTTCTCTTAAGCCCTTAGTCATTTTTTCCACTCAAATTGGACTAATTCCACATATAACAGATAGGCTAGTGATTTGAAAATCAGTTTCCACAGGTTCCTTTATACAGGAAAATTCCTTTACACAGGAATTTTTCATTTATTTATCCATCTTCAAGAAAGATATATTTTTCATAAGAGATTATTATAGAAAACTAAGAATAAACCCTCTATTTCATCAAGAATCAACACCTTTTCTCCTTTCTTTATATTTTTTCTTTTCCTTTATTATTTTTGTTGATGATGCAGTAACGTATTGAATGCTTCAAGTATGAGTTAGGCTCTCCTTCTCTTCCTCCTCCTCCTCCTCTTTCTTGCCCTCTTCTTTGAGACAGGGTCTTGCTCTGCTGCCCAGGCTGGAGTGCAGTGGCACAATCACAACTCACTGTAACCTGGAACTCCGAAGCTCAAGTGATCCTCCTGCCCCAGCCTCCAGAGTAACTGGGACTATGTACTACCATTTGTATTATTTTTAAAGATATAGTCCCACTCTTTTGCCCAGCTTTGTCTTGCATTCCTGGCCTCAAACAATTCCCCCCCCCCCCAGCCTCCCAAAGTACCATAATTACAGGCATAAGCCAATGGGCCCAACCCTGTTTCTTTATTAATACACAATGAGGTTTGGCACCTGTGGCTCAAGCAGCTAAGGTGCCAACCACATACACCTGAGCTGGCGGGTTCAAATCCAGCCCAGGCCCACCAAACAATGATGGCTACAACCAAAAAATAGCCGGGTGTTGTGGCGGGTGCCTGTAGTCCCAGCTACTTGGGAAGCAGAGGCAGGAGAATCACTTGAGCCCAGGAGTTGGAGATTGCTGTGAGCTGTGATGCCATGGCACTTTACTCAGGGAGACAGCTTGAGGCTCTGTCTCAAAAAAAAAAAAAAAAACCCAAACAAACAAACAAACGAGGAAAAAAAAAAAAATATATATATATATATATATAAAATGAATACAACTTAACCTTTTCCTTTTGGCCAGGGCTTGGTTTGAACCCGCCACCTCCAGCATATGGGGTCAGTCCCCTACTCCTTTGAGCCTCAGGCGCTGCCCACTTAACCTTTTCTTAAGTCATTAGAATTATCATTATGCAAAATGAATGTCAATTATTTTTCTGTATTCATCCATATTTGTAAAGCCTTTACTGCTTCAATTGCTATATGTGCAGATAGAGTGAGAAAGATGGGTTTCCTTACTTATTTGACACTGGGCAGGGAATAATTTTCTTAGGCCTTGCTCTCCTCACATATAGAACAAAGATATTCAACTACCTCCCTCCTCATGTTGCAGGAAGAATCAAACAAGATAGTGCCAGCACATCCTAATAAAGGAAATCTGCGATAGCCATGATTATTTCCATTTTACAAACAGGAAAAGTAAAACGCATGTGTCTAAATGACTTATGCAAAATCATGTACTTAATTTAAAAAAGAGAGAACCACGATTCACGTCGCGTCTTCTGTTCTTCAAAGCCAGTGTGTCCATTCCTGGAGGACCCAGTGCCAAGAAGGGGGCTATTCCCTTACACACTAAACAGCACAGATGGGTGTGCTTTTCTAGTTTTTCTGCTTCTCTCCTCATTATCAGGCTTGTCAATGCCATTTTGATGAAAATAAGTGAACCTTCAGTTCAACTGCATTCAATCAAATGAAATGAAGTTGAATTTCCATGCCTGTCCACATGCCTAATTCTAGCAGCCTCCCAAGTCATATGTCTATATCCACCCTGCCAACGGGGAAAGTCAGATGCGAGGCTTTTTAATCTTTTGTTTAAAATAAGAGTAAATGGGTTTGAAGTGAGGGCCTAGGGGACCTGCTAAAAATAAAGTGGGCTGTTCCAGCACAAAGCTTTGACAAGCCTTCGCCTGCCAATCATTTTCTTACTTTCTGATTCTCAACTGTGTTGCAGAGAGCTGAGACTGTCAAAGACATGGTCTAGAATCCCGACATCACAAAGCAACAAGATATTAAACATTATCACACCTAAATCCCCATGTCAGCTGAGCTCCAAACAGAACACCTATCTCATGGTCACAGAGCAAGTAAGCAGGAAAACCAGGAACAGAGCCAAGACATCCTGAGCTTACACTGCTCTGCCCAAAGCGGGTGTAAACACACCGGGATTTGCTGTTGTGCTTGTGGCTTGTATGCTGTAAGAGTAGACAGCTGGTATTTCTCTTCTCTGCAGTTTTGTATAGGCCTACCTGGTCTGAAAAACCATCTCCAGTTTGGGGATAGATCCACACCCCAGTGCGCTGACCATAGGCTGCCTTCAAGGTACAGCGATAGACACAGCAGCTGCCTTCAGGGGGAGCATAATGTTACAGCTCCAATTGGGGACTGCAGATCCTAGGGCCTCAGACAGAAACCTGACTTTTCTCCCAAGCCAGACCTCAAAGGCTCATTTGAGAAGCTGATTGGCCTCCTCTCACAAAATTCCTTTCAGACCAGGATTAAAATAATCAGCCTTTATTGAATATTTAAGTGTGTCAGTCTCTATGCTCTGTGTTCACATGGATTGTCATGTTTAATTCTCCCAACAACCCTGTGAGATAAGTCTTATTGTTATTTCTAGTTTTTAGAGAAGGAAACTGACAGTTAGTGAAATCACCTTCATTTCCAAGGTCACAAAGCTACTGCGGCCGTGTTCTTAGCCATCATGCCGCATTGCTGAGGAGCCAGGCCCACCCTATGCTGTAGTTTGGGGCCTCAAAATGCCAGCTAGTGCATGAAGGTCTTCATTTAGGTGGGGGTATTGACACCTCTAGTTAGACTGATGCTCTGATATCTTCCCTGTTGAACCATCTCATCAGAGGAGACAGGTGGGAGAGGGTAGGCAGCTCACTTGCGATAAGACGGCACTCAAAGAAAAGATGAAGTCAGGAACTTGTCAAAATGAGGTGCCAGAGAGAATTCCATCTATTTCCCCTCCCACCTGCCTGAGTTCTTTCTTACCTGTGTTTCTTCCAGGATTTAACAAGATAACTGAAGTGACTATGTAAGTGACCAGTTTTCCTAGGACAATTCTGGCTTATTCCTGCTGTCCCCCCAGTACTAATCGTGTCCCCTTTTACTCTCAAAAGCATCTCAATTTGGATGACTAATTATCTGGTCTCCTAAGAGATAAAAAACCTGCGTTTTAGCCAAATGTTTGAAGGTAAACCTTCCATCTCTGATGGTCAGGAAATAGGAATAATGCCCACATCTGTCCTGGAAGCTTTACAGAGGTATGGATCTTGAAGGATATCTGAGAAAGCTCTCTCTGAACCCTAAAATGTTCTGCAGATGCTGTTATTGTGATTCATCTTTGTGGTCTCCAGTCCTAAGCAGGGGAGCTCTTCTCTGCCTCTCTGCCAGCTTTGGGTGGGAATGGGTGGGCAGCCAGGAGCAGGTGCCTGGCTCACTCGCTGTGTGTCCACGGCAGCTATACTGCTGACTCTGAGCCATTGCAGTAGTGTGAATAGAACTTGTCCCTCTCCTGGCCTGGGCCATTCCCAGTCACAGCTCTCACTGTCTTCCTATAGGACCTGGAGGAGGTGTTGAAGAGTGAGCTTAGTGGAAACTTTGAGAAGACAGCCTTGGCCCTTCTGGACCGCCCCAGCGAGTACGCCGCCCGGCAGCTGCAGAAAGCTATGAAGGGTCTGGGCACGGATGAGTCTGTGCTCATCGAGGTCCTGTGCACAAGAACCAACAAGGTCAGTCCCAGCCAAGCCCCCAGGGAGCATCTACGCACCATCAGAGATGGTTACAACCCCCAGAAAGGAGACTGCTTCCCACCAACCTACCCGTGGGGTGAACAACCGTCTGAGCAGAAATGTGTCTGCTTGGTCCCCGGGGGAGGTACATCTTTTCCAGTGTTCTGGAGGTCAGTGTCAGTGTTGCTGTCCCTGGCTAGACAGAATGGACCCTTTCAGTAGAGCTGCGTCATCCCTGCTACTGTTCTTCTAAACCAAAGCACAGTTTTATGTGCAGGAGGCATGATTCTGCTTTACCTGCCCTCTGACCCCAGCCTGACTTTGTGGTTCTTCTGGCATGAATAATGCAATAAGTCATCCAGGAATGTTTGTGTCACTCCTTGGCCATGCCTGTCATCCCACATAAAGTACAAAAAAAGACCATAAGAGCAGAGAGGTGGGTGGTGCTGGGGATCTTGGGGAACACCCCCTGTGGCTGCCAGCACTGCCCTGGAGGATTCTGTGTCCTTTCAGCAGACATCTCCCTATCCCTCGGGAACATGCCCCCACTGCCGGAGCTGAGAAGAGCACTTATTAGGGCCCCAGTGGAAGCCCATTCAGCTCCAGGAGCCACGAGGGCCGAGGAATTCATCAAAAGTAAAGAGGGTCCACAAATCATTCAGAAGAGACCCTCTCCCTGGTAGGCTGGGAAAGCCCAGTGAGGAGCCTACCAGAAAAACCCAACCTTCTTGGGCCCTCCTGGTAGAAAGAGGAGCAGTGGTTGGAGCAGACAGCAAGGCAAAGCTGAAACATCTCTGACACCAAAATGGCACAGGAAGCCCCGCATGCCGACCGCCTAGCTCACTGTATAGGGCCATTTCTCTTAAAGCGCTGCCTGGATCCGAGCCACAGCCACAACCCTTTTCCTGAGCATCCTTGGACTTGTTTTTTCCCATATGATAATAAAAGGATCACACACCTTCCACCTTCAGCATCGACTGACCCACCCCCCAGGTAGTGAGGAGGCAAATGTCAGTACAGTTAGCACCTGCCTTTGAGAATAGGTTAATCTCAATTTTTTTTAGACATCTTACTTGACCATAGCTTTTCTTGGTCTTAGCCCAGTTTAAGATCCTAACTTCAATGAACAAGCAAGATCTTTCTTTTAATCAAATAGATCAGAGGAGGAGAACCAGCAGGGAACAGGTGCCAGGTTCAAGCAGATCCTGGCAGTGGGTGGGAAAGAGGAAGGGAGGGAGCTGTGCAAACACAGGTGGTCTGCCACCCGCCACCTGGCCTTCCCCACCCTCCAGCCATCAGAGCACAGCACCAGTCACCTCACCTCCTGTTCCCTGCTACCTCTTCCCTCTTGTCAGCTGCTGAATGCCATTTTAACCAGTTTGCAGGCCATGCTGTGAGGAAAAGCCTGTCTTTAAAGACAGGGTCTCCTCTGTCACCCAGGCTGGAGCACGGATCACTATAACCTCCAATTCCTGGGCTTAAGTGATCCTCTTACCTCTGCTTTCTGAGTAGCTGGGACTACAGGCAGTGAGACACCATGCCCGGCTAATTTTCTTTTTTCATTTTTGTAAAGACAAAGTCTTGCTATGTTGTCCAGGCTGGTCTCAAACAGCAGGGCTCAAGTGAGCCCCCCACTTCAGCATCTGAAATGCTGGGGTTATAGGCATGAGCCACTATACCCCAGGAAAAGCCTGCTCTGGTATGCTGCTGGTTCAAGTGTAAACTGAGGCAGTTCCTGGGCTGGTCCACTTGGCAAAAGACATTGAGATATAAAGCAGTTTGTCTGAGTCCCTACCCCAGGGAGAAACCTGCACTCTTGCACGCAGCAAGTGATTTCACTGAATGAAGCCTTGTTTGAAGGAGAAAAACACCGAAAGCAACCTGAACATCCATCAGTCGGAGGCTGGCTAAGTAGATTGTGGCTTATTGTAGGTTGGAACATTTTTGTCTCTTTACAAAACAGCAGGTGACTTTCTCTGTACAAGCATAGCTGGATCTCCAGGACACCATTATTGAAAGAAAAAAAATAAGTCAAAGAATGATATAGGATTCCACTTCCTAAACCCATACACAAATCAATTCTGTATCTTTTCCTTAGAACATATGTAAGTACACAAATGCAGAGAAAAATACTTGGGAAGATACAAACGGACCTTGGGTAAGCAATGTTTGCACAGAGAGGGTTCCTCCCTGCCTTCAGGCCTGTGCCCTGACCCACAGGAATGACCGTCCCTAGCGGACATCACAAAAGCATCCTGTGTGAGACACAGACTCCTGCCTCTTTTCTCTGTATGTCTCTGTGTTGTTCATTGAAACCCCACCTTGGACTATTAAATGTTTTTTATTAACTTCCATAGGAAATCATCGCCATTAAGGAGGCCTACCAAAGACGTAAGTGACCTTTCATTCTGGCTCTAGATAAAGTATATTTCTTTCAAAATAACTGTGGAAAACTAAATAGCCTGCTTTCTTCCCTCCTGTTTTCTTCCTCAAAAGTATTTGAAAGGAGCCTTGAATCAGATGTTAAAGATGACACAAATGGAAACCTTAAAAAAATTCTGGTGTCTCTGCTACAGGTAAGAGTGAAGAGGTCTCACCCAAAGGCAGTGTAAACAAACATTTCCTTCTTTTATTCAAAATATCCTATTGGCCCAGCTTTATCAGCCCAGCTATTGTGAAATTGTTCCACTGGGATTTCTCCCATCATAACAATATACCTAGTCATTTGCAGCTTACAATCCCTTTTTGTTAGCGAATTAGCTCATTGGGCATCACCTCTTTATTTTGCCAAAGAGGAAACTTAGGCCTCAAGAGGGTGGGTAACCTGCCCACATTCACACAATCAATAAGACACAGCCCAACTCTTACTTCCAGGATTCAGCCCAGGTCTAGGCCTGCAAGAACGACTGCAAGGAATTTGGCCAGGAAATCAGGGCTTTCAGAATTGGCCCTGCTAGGATATAGTCTCTCAGGGCCCAGACAAACAGCATCACACCCATCTTAATGAGCTTTGTGCATGTCCTCTGCTGTGCTCCTCCCCATGTGGGTAGACTGACAGCAGAAAGCAGAATAGCTTTTGTCTTGCTGCATAACAGATTGCCACAAACTTAGCAGCTTGAAACAACATAGATCTAGTATGCAGAGTGTCCCAAATGTTGTTCCTAATGTCTATATACAACAGGAAAATAGAAAATTGGAGCTAAATGTACCTTTATTTATAAGATACTCATTACAAAATTTCACAAAATATTTACAAAATATTCTCTATGTGGTAGCCACCTCTTTGTAAAATTAGGCATATGCCCAATGTCTCTGTTTTCTTGCTGTCAATGACCACCACCCACAGCTCCCTGCCAAGTGGCCCCCCACCATGGACAATTCACAGTATAGCTGTTTGATTTCTTCTAGGTCAGCCAGAGCTCAGGTCTCTGACCTTTTAAGAGCTCACCCAGTTAGGTCAGGCCCACCCAGGATCATTTCCCTTTGGATGAACTCAACTGATTAGGATCCTGAATTACATCTGAACAAATCCCCTTTGCCACAGAATATGATGTGATCACAGGCATTACGAATCATCACATTCATAGGTTTCACCCACACTTATGGGAAGGGGATTATACAAGGATGTGGGTCATTGGGCCATCCTAGAATTCCACCTACCACAAAGGGCCTAAGTTAGAGATCCAGGACCAACCCTCGGGTTCTTTATCATTGGGACCCTGAGTGATGAAATGGGATATTTTGAAACAAAGACTGCCTGCTTTCCAATGAACTCACTGTAGGGGACACCACAGGTTGCTGTCATCCTGCTCAGAAGTTAATGGGGTTTGCAAGTGACTGGTTTCTACTAAAAAAAAAAGAAAAAAGTATTGCCACCGAACACTGTTTATGTTAATACTCTGTTTATCCACTGTGCCCAAAAGATGGCAGCAAAGAGCAGATCTTGCAGTCTTGCCAGGCCCAGCTGAGCTTCAGGCTGCCCCTCTGAAGTTACCCTGCTGTCTAGGACTTTCTCTATTTGCTTTCTGTGGTCAAGCAAGAAGTCAAGTTGAAAACAACGTGTTGATTTTTCTAGGCTAATCGTGATGAAGGAGATAACATGGACAAAGACCTCGCTGATCAGGATGCCAAAGATCTGTATGATGTAAGTGAGCAGATGTGCCAGTCTCTGCAAATTCTTTTCTTTTTTAATTAACTTAGCATATTTCCAGCAAATACTTCTTTATTTCATGCAAATAAGGAAATAAGAAAATAAGTATAACCTTTAAGAAATAAAGATATCCTTAGATCTTTATAGATCACGTTAGCATTCTCCATAAGCCTAAATGAAGGATTCCTACTCTTATACCCTGGAGTTAACCACATCAGATCCATTCTGGACCAGAGAAGGGTATAAATAATATAAATAAATATGTGAAGTATATTTATGGGATAGAAGCTTAAAGAGCTTAGCTAATCCATCTGACTTCTATTCAGGGCATATTTTACAATTTCCTGCAATTGAGGCCTAGTCAGTTAGTCTTTGTGCAAATGCCTTTTTCATAATGTTTGCACTTGACCCTCAAGGCAGGGGAAGGCCGCTGGGGCACTGATGAGCTTGCCTTCAATGAAGTCCTGGCCAAGAGGAGCTACAAGCAGCTACGGGCCACCTTTCAAGCCTATCAGATTGTGAGTAAAGGAGGACTGGAGCAAAAGGGTTCATGTTGAGGCGTCTTGGGCTATTTCCAAAGAAGCCAAGGTCCGGGATATGGAACTAGGGTGTTCTCTACAACAGTACTCTGCAATTGGGGGTGACTCCCCTCTCCCCCAGAGATATCAGATGATGTCTGGAAACATTTGGGGTTGTCACAACTGGGTGTGGTGGAGGAAGCCACGCTGCTAGCATCTACTGGGCAGAGGCCAGGATACAGCAAAACCCACAGTGCACAGGACAGCCCCACAGCAGTGACTCAGCCCCCAGTGCATGGCTGAGACCAGGAGACCTGCTTCACAGCAGAGGCTGGGAGAGCAGACAGGTGTCACGTCAGGGGCGAAGCTACCTAGTCCAGGGATCCAGGGATCTCAGTCCTACCACAGCCAAGTGACCAAACCTCACCAACCTCTTTTGTAAAACCAGGGACCATGAACACAATTCTCCTCACACCCTCATAGAGTTAAAGAATGAAATAAGATAAAGGCCCAGAATAGTCTCGGGCATGTGGTAAGCATACAAATTATCCCAGTTTACCGTAGGACTAACCTACTATAGCCTTCCACTCTCAAGACAGATGTGATATACCTTCAAGATATACTCCAAAAAAGATGTGTATAATTTATTCTTTAAGCCCATGATAATTTTAAGCCAACCAGGTGAGTTAGCTGTTTCAAGGCACTGAGCAGTTAAGTCCTTCCCTGAAACACAATCTTTAATTGCAAAAAGCAGTTAGTGGAGTATCAGATTTTGGGGACCTCCCTATTCAAAGCATCTCTATGCCCCCTACCTCATTTCAATTTCACAATAGCCCTTCACAGTGTTCATAATGTAGACCGAACGGCTATTGTGGCCTACAAGTGCTGGACAAGGAAGGCCTGTTGAGTAAGCAACCATCTGCAACTCATCAGGACCACACAGCAAGTCGGTAGCAGAAAGTGGATGAGAACTCCAAGATTCCCCAGCCGGAGCTCCTACCTCAGCTGGAGCTGGCCACTCCTCACTTGAAACAGCATTTCCTATGTGTTGCCAGCAGATAAAAAGACAATAAAGCTCTGGAATTTTATCATTACCGTATATAAGCCTTTAGGGCCCTGCTTTCATATCATGCCCAGAGTCATGATCAAAGGCAGCTGAGCCTGGACTGCCCTGGTCTCTGTGCCTGCAGCCAAGTAGCCTCCGAGGTAGGGGACTTCTCTGTAACCAAGATCCTCTTCCCATGTTATGGGGGCCTCAGGTGGAGTTTCTGAGTACTTATGAGTGTGTGTGTGTGTGTGTGTGTGTGTGTGTGTGTGTGTACTAGTGATTACCTGCAGGGGGCACACTTTATGGGCCAACATCTCAAACAGCAGCGTCCATATGACTTGAGTACCTGTTAAAAATGAGGGTCCTCAAGGCCGGGCATGGTGGCTCATGCGAGTAATTCTAGTACTCTGGGTGTCCGAGTCAGGATAATCTCTTGAGCTCAGGAATTTGAGACCAGCCTAGGAAAAGTGAGATCTCATCTCTACTAAAAATAAAAAATATTAGCCAGGCATTATGATGCCTGTAGTCCCAGGTCGTTGGGAGGCTGAGGCAGGAGGATTACTTGAACCCAGGAGTCTGAGGTTGCTGTAAGCTAGGCTGATACCATAGCACTCTAGCCTGAGTGACAGAGTAAGACTCTGTATCAAAAAAAAAAAAGAAGAGAGAGAGAGAGAGAGAGAGCGAGAGAGAAAGAAAGAAAGAAGGAAAGAAAGAAAGAAAGAAAAACACATTCTCAATGCCTACCCAGGCCTACTGGATCAGGTTCATCAGATTCCCTGGGCTTGGAGTCTTGCCACCTGTGTTTTAAGAGGCCTTCCAGCTGATTCTGACACATGTTATAGTTTGAGAAGTCAGCTCTAGAGCTACTAGCTACGTGACCTTGGCAAGTTACTACAGCTTCTGTGCCTCGGTTTCCCCAACTGTAAAATGGGGGTGCTAGTTCCTACTTCACAGGGCTCGTAAGGATTAAATGAATTAATAGAAGTGGTTAGACAGTACTTGGCATGCAATAGGTGCCAAATAAACATTAGCAATTGTGAGGATTCTCCCTACGTGAACCAATACTGCCAAAAATCAGAGCTAAAGCTCAGCATGCACTAAGTATGGGTTTGATGATTCTTTACATGAAACCAGCTCTAAAATGCTATCTCTACATCTATTCCAAGAGCTGGAAACAAGCAAATTCACCTTGATCCACACTGCTGATTTTATTTAGTTCACCCTGCTCCTAGGTTCCAGGTTTCTGAGGGTCTTTGAACAAAAGCACAGGGATGCTATTGCAAGATTACTAGAGTGTGCTATGTGGCCCAGATTGTCCTGGCTTGGAGTTAAATTTTAATATTTGGCATAAAACTTGGGCATTTGCTCTTCATTTGCCCTCTGAGCCTGTCTTAACTTCGGACACTCAGCAATTGCAGGCCAACCAACAGAGCTTCCCTGAATGCACCGTTCAGGATTAGTACAGTCCCCAATTTTACCAGATATGAAAGACTTATGGAGTTAGTTCTAAGGCCAAAGTAAGTTCTCTAAACAGGGCTCAGCACCAGCGGTGGGTACACATGCCCACAGCTGGCCTTGCTGCCTCCCTGTCACATCCTCCTCATTTGTCCCCTCCCCCGTGTGAGCTCCTGAGCTCTTTAACAGCTGCTATCAAAGCAGAGGGAGCAGGGCACTGGGGCTGGTGTGCTGTGCACTTGGAGGAATTGCTTGTAAATGAGAGAAATGTCTCCTCTGTTCTTCCAATAAACTCCCCATAGACATCGCTACCTGTTTAACTAGAGTTTTAGAGACTTGTTTGGAATCTGCCCTCATAATGTACTTTTGTACTGAGATCAGAAAGCCTGGTTCTGTCCAAAGAGCTCTTTGAGAATTAAGTGTTCCAGTAACTGAAGTAAAATGCTTGTAAAGCAGAGTCTCCACAGCCTGGGCAAGTCAATTGTTTTCTGACTGTGTTTCATGGAGCCATGAGGTGCCCCAGTAGCTACCAGGAATGGGGTGGGCAGGAAGAAAAGAGGGGCCAATCCTACCTTGTCGGAACAGCGCCCTCTGCAGTGGTGCGAGGGGGAGACCCGAGAGGCAGAAGCCCGGCATTGGTGCCTGGGCCAGGGTAAGGAGCCTGCCCCTGTCTTCAGCAGGTGGCTCTGCTTTTCTACTTTTATCTGCTTTGTAGGCTGAGACGCTCCAGAAAATTGAAAAACCCTTTACTAGCCTGGTGTTAACAGTAGAAATAGAAAATGGTTTAATGTGAGGCCTTTTTAAAAAAAATAAACAAGACCCGTGTGAACAAAATGTCTTGAAATGCAATCTCAGATAACAGAACAAGAAGCCCATTTCTAGGAAAGTGATACCAGTCACTCCAAGATACCAGCTCCACATCAAACCCAAGAAAGGCTGGGGGCAGCAACAGAAAGGACACTTCCTTCTAATCTGCTTCCCCCCGCCATACACCAAGGCCTCTAGACACGTAAGCAATGCCAAGGCGATCAACCACCAGGGCTTCCTTAAATCTGAACCCTCCTCTCCCCACATACATTCTGCTGGCATCACACAAATATTTGATTCCTGTGTTTTCAAAATAAGCTACATAAACTCCACTGATATGTACTCCAAGTCCCCAGTTATTTATGGAATCATTTGTGTCATATCATCAAAAGACAGTTTCTAAGAAAGAAGTTTCAATATTTCTAATGCTTAACTGCATTTCCTCAAACCTGGCAAAACACTCTCCTTTCTATTTGCCTGCCCTGAGCCTGGCCCAGGCAGTATTTGTGTTAAGGATAGTCACAATTTACTCTGAAATTCAGCTTCTATAAATATTTGAAAGGAACCCTAATGTGTAATGCTTTGCAGAGAGACACGTGAGCCGGTGTGAACACAGTAGCATTCGGGGTCACCCCAAAGGAAGGAAAGTGGCACTGGGAGGTAGGCAGCCCCCCAGCTGCCAGCCCTTGCAGACCCACCCTCTCAGGAACTTTACATCAAGTCCCCATCGTGAAGTTCTCGAGCCCTACATATTTCACCCAAAGTGTAAGTGACGGAGAGTCCCCAATCCCAAGACAAGAGAGATGAGGGAGGTGCAAGTCAGATTATTATAACCACCACCTCCTGGGACATCGAAACTGGAAAGAATGGAGTGCATACTGGAAACTGGAGTGCTATGTCAACATACAGAATTAGAGGCACTGTGTATATCAATTGTTCTTCCACTCCCTGGTTTGACAGATGAGGAAACTGAGGTCAGATCCATTAGGGGTCAAATCTGGACTAACTCAAGATGGTGGCAACCACCCCAGTCCTGAAAAGGCGAGGGTCAGGCCTACATCTGAGAACATTTAGTGCTTTTTATAAGGGAACAGCCCCAAGCATGGCAAGGCCAAAAGCAAAGCTGGAATAACAGCTGACCTTTGATTTTTTTCTCCAGCTCATTGGCAAAGACATGGAAGAAGCCATTGAAGAAGAGACTTCAGGAGATTTGCAGAAGGCCTATTTAACTCTTGGTAAAGTGGAGTTAGGGGAGTCTCTGTCTTAGGGTGGGCTCCCCAGAACCAGACGCAGACAGAGGTTTGCATGAAGGAAGATGTGAGGGAATAGTTTGGGGCAATGCCACTAAGTAGCCTTGGGCAAGGGGGAGAGTGTGATGTAGTTACAACTGGGGCTCACCAGGCCCACAGCATGGCTCTGAAGACAGGATGCCCCAAGTGGAGCAAAGGGGCCAGGTGCTTTCTCCCCACATCAACCAGAAATTGCAACTTTGGGTGAGCCAGCTGTCTCCCTTGAAGGGAGATCCCTAGGGAAAGACTTGGCTGTGAACAGGAGCAGGAAACTCTTAAGAGAGTGGCTGCATCCTGGAGAGAACATCCCGCGGCAAACCACAGTGTCCACTGCACTTCCACTAAGATCATGGGCCCTGAGAACAGTGGTCCCCAACCTTTTTGGCACCAGGGACCAGTTTCATGGAAGACAATTTTTCCATGGACTGCAGAGAGGTAGGGGATGGGTTTCAGGATGATTCCAGTGCATTACATCTCCACCTCAATCAGATCAACTGGCATTAGAGTCTCATAAGGAACACGTAACCTGTAGCCCTTACGGGTGCAATTTACGGTAGGTTCGTGTTCCTATGAAAATCTGATGCCACCTCTTACCTGACAGGAAGCAAAGCTCAGGATGCTCACCCCCTGCGTGCAGCCTGGTTCCCAGTGGTTCCTAACAGGCCACAGACCAATACCAGCCCACATCCCAGGGGTCAGGGATTGCTGCCTGAGAGCATCTGTCAACAACCTGGGACCACTATCTAGTTGAAGGTAGCCTGATGACTCACTCATTTCCTTTTTCATTTGGTTCCCTTCAATGTTTGCAAAAAAATGGGGTCTGTTTAGAAAGCGCAGAGGGAGATAAGACCTTGGCAGTACCAAGCAAACCCCAGGACCTCCTCTCCAGGTGCTGCCCAAAGGCAGGAAACAGCAGAGAGATGGGCACAGGGTTGTGCCTGGCAGGTTCCCTTTTCCCTTCTGCAAGCCCTGGAATGAAGGCTTTGTCCATTGTCCACACCCCTGGGTAAGGAGTCCAGGGCACCATCCCAAATGGCACAAGAAAGAGAGTCACATCCTCAGAAGAGGAAGAGCCGAACAGGCAGCCCTGGAAGCTCAAAAAACTCCAGTTGCCAAACTCCTTTGTCTGGTTTTCAGGGGGATTTATTGGAACAATGTCAGCAATTGATTTTTTTTTTTAATCCATCCTCAGTTTGCATTCAAATTAGCTGGACCTCTACTGGGATATACAGAGCCCTAAATGTCCCTAGTGTTACTTGTGGGACACCCTGGATACACACACGAGCCCTAGTGTGGGATGATCGTCCTTACGACTTCAAGGAAGAGTCTCTTACATAGATGGAGGGATCCATGCCTGGCCTGGTTCTGAAGCTCCAAACCCTTGCTGTACTGCACCTGGGGTACAGACAGTCAGGAAAACCCCAGAATGTAGCCAGAAGATGGTAATACAGCCATTTATCAATTTAACATTTTTTAAGCACCTGCCTGGGCTCAGAAGTTGTAGTAGGTGTGGGGATCAGAGGTACATAAGGCCTAGTTCTTACTCTTAAAGAGCTTAGAGTCCATGGTGGATACACACAAATCAACAGATCCAGCTAAAGAGAACGATAAAAAACAGAGCAAGGAGGATACAGAAGAAGGCAGGTACATGGCTAGGCTGGGACTGTGAACTCAGGAGGTGGGTGTGCTCGAAAAGTTAAAGGATTAGGAAGAACCTTGATGGCAGGGTGCAAGTGCTCATGCCTATAATCCCAGCACTTTGAGAGGTCAAGGCTGGAGGATCCCTCGAGGCCAGTAGTCTGAGACCAGCCTATGCAACATCCCCATCTCTCAAAAAAAAAATTAAAAATTAGCCAGATATGATAGTGATAGTGCATGCAGCTTGTCCTAGCTATTTGGGAGGGTAAGGCAGGAGGCTTCTTTGGGCCCAGAATTTCAAGGCTACAATGACCTATGATCATGCCACTGCATCCTAGTCTGTCTCAAAAATAATAATAATAATAAGATCCAGGTGCAGTGGCTCACACCTGTAATCCTAATACTCTGGGAGGAGGAGGCGGGTGGATTACTTGAGCTCAGGAGTTTGAGACCAGCCTGAGCAAGAGAAAGACCCTGTCTCTACTAAAAATAGAAAAACTGAGCAGAAAGATCACTTGAGCCTGGGAGTTTGAGGTTGATGTGAGCTATGATGATGCCATGGCACTCTACCCAGGGTGACAGAGTAAGACTCTGTCTCAAAAACAAACAAAAAAAGCCCCTTGAGAATAAGCCACACAAAAAATAGGACATGACTTCATGATGACTGTATTTTCTAGGCATTTTCCACTCTACTCCCACCTGACTCTCATAACAACATTTAGGAGGAGGGGCTGAGGCCACATGACTCCCACCCCCTTCCATGTCCAGAGCAGCAGTTCTCAGGGTGAGGTCCATGGCCCACCTGCATCAGAACCACCTGGTACAATACTGCCTCCTGTGCCCCCCTCCTGGGTACTCCCTGAGAGCCCCCAGGAATGGGGCCCAGGAGCCTGCACTTTCACAAGCCACCCATGTGATGGTCTGGTGCTCACTGAAATTCAAGGAGCCCTGCTCTGACAGCAAGCAGGTGCCATGGCACAGCACCCGGCTGGCTGCCCTTCCTTCCCCGGCCATGGACACTTTATCTCACATCCTCCCCAGACATGAGGGGATTCTGCTGCTGATAACAGAGGCTGTTTCCCAGGCACAGATTATCCACGTAGAATGTGAAGAGTTTGCTTCCCAAAATGTCAGGAAGAAGGAGTGTGTAGGTGTGGGACATGCTGGCTTTAGGAAGGCTGACTTCAGCACCTAGTACTGCTGCCCTAGTACTGCTGCTCCTGAAGAGAGTCTTCAGGAGACCTCTGGGGGGGACTAGCTCAAATTGTCTGGGGACCACAGTGAGTCTCAAATATGCTACTTCCCAAAGTAGCACACAGGCTCCCACCACCACCACCAACCCCGCAGCTTTGGGATTTGTTCTCAGGAAAAGAAGACCAGACATCTGGGTGTGGGCTTTGCTTTTCCACGGAAACTCTGGTGGCTGCCACGTGGCCTATAAAAGGAAACTGACCACCCCCGAGCTCTGCTTCCCTAACCTGCTCCTCACCATCACTCACACCGGCAGTCACCTAGAAAATGGGAGTTGGGTTACAAGACACGTTAAGCCTGCACATTCCACATTCATGCTGAAGTTATGATTATTAATCACGAACATCAAAAAACTCTTAGTGTCCTAGAGAAATGTTAACAACCTAAAGAGTAAATGGCTCATGCCCATAATGTGTTAGTCATGATGGATCCGCATGAGCCCTGGAGGAAGGGAGAGGAATAATAATCCGTTCCCAGGAGCAGAGATGGATCCTGGTCCTGGCGGATGAGTAGAAACCACGCTTCACCAAGCTTGGGCACATCCTAGTTGGCGGGTACGGGAGGCAGGAAAGGGTGTGTAGCGGCAGGATGGGAAGGCGATCTGTAGAAAGGATCAAATATATCATGCACACCTCCCAGATGGCAAGCTAAGAAGATCGTGGGGAACCTGGAAAAGATTCAGAGATGAGGCTCACAAAACAAACCCAGTGAGGAAAAACAAAGGGAAGGGGGGTTGTTGAGCGCAGGAAAGCAGGCCGAGGTCCAAATGAATAAATTTTCCAGATTATGAAGTTTTATTACAGGCAGTTCATGGCCAATCTGCATTTCCCCTCAGAGCCCCCTCCAGCACCAGAGATTTCACATAGATAGGCGAAGTTATCTCTGCTGGCTAGTCACAGACTTTGCAGGGAGAAGCATGGACACCACAGCTCTCCTCCTCTGGAGGGTCTTCGGAGAGCAGGACGGGGTCTTAGTCATCTGAAGTGGCTTTGATCTGGCTCTGCTTAAAGATCCTCAGTGCCCTAACCAGGGAATCCTCCAAATCTCATTCCACAGCAGTGTGAAGCCAGCTCCCTTCCAACCTCTGCACCATTCCATTGGTTCCCAGGGCTGCCGGGTGATACTCAGAGTAGTCTCTATGTCATCCCACAAAATGTGAAAAGTCTCATGTTCTCCTCCCCTCCCCCCCGCAGTGAGATGTGCCCGGGACTGCGAGGGCTATTTTGCGGAACGTCTGTACAAGTCCATGAAGGGTGCAGGGACAGATGAGGAGACATTGATTCGCATCCTTGTGACCAGGGCCGAGGTAAGATGCACTCAACTCCAACAAGGCGGCTGCAACTTCTCTTTTTTCCGCCGCTGATGTTATCGACAAATACTTTCTACTAAGGGCTTATTTACAGAAAAAGTAAAACAGAGACGTCCCTTGCCTTCCCGGAACTTGTAGAAGACATTGTGCTCTGCTTCAATCTGTTTCTTTTTATGAAAATACAATAATGATCGTTGCTTCTATTTTTGTCTTCTGTGGCTCTGGAGAGCTGGTGGCAGGGAGCAGAGAGGACCCTGCCCAGCAGTTCTGAGGGAGTTCAGCTATGCACGGCCCCAAGTTAAGGAAGGTGAAACAGAGACGCTTGCAGGAGGTCTCAGGGACAGCTGCAGAGACAACAAGCTAATTATTTCCTAATTCCTGAGCCAGGCCCTTATTTACTTGAACTCACGTCAGAGGCATGATTTTGCACAAGAAGCACATCAGCATAAGACAATGTGTCTTGGCCATTTTGTTTTCATTATCACCCCCTAAAGAGCCTTTTTAGACAGTTTTTCCTAATTGCCACTCCCTGCTAAGAAATTTTAACAGTGCAGATATTATATATCTGTTTACATCCCATAAGCATATCAGTGATTCATACATTAAAAAGCTAAGTTTTGCTTTTATCCCCTAAGAACTAATTCCCACCCCCTCTAGAGAATACACATGTGTAAGAAAAGGGCAGGGGTGGGTAAGGGGCCTCGCGCATGGGAGCAGCTGTCAAAATTCTCAGCTGAAGTTTTGGGACAGAGGGCCACAGGGCCACAGATAGAAAAGGACACAAAATAAAGGGGATGTGGCATTTTGACTGCAGTAGGAGAAGCCTTGGAGAATGAAGTGGGACTAAGTGCTTGAAAACCACAGACATCCCCTCTATGAATCCCTAACAATCAAAAAAAAAAAAAGAAAGAAAGAAAGAAAGGAAAACCTTGAACATCTTCCCCTAAAAAAATGTTTAGAAGGGGAAAAGGTACTAACCCAGAATCTGATCCTTGGCTACTGAACAAATAATATTTAACATCTGACACGGCTTTTAAATATCACTTTGAAACCCGACAGTTCTCTCATTTTTATTTCTATTCCTGGAGTTTCTCCTCCTCCTCCACTACTCATCTTTTTCTATTAAAGTCCCTTCCTCCCTCTCTCCTTTTTGCCAGTCTCTCTGCTTCTTGCCGGGATCTCCCTCATCTCTCCAGGTGTCTGCCTTCTCTGTCCCTTGGCCTCTTAGCAAATCCTCACACCCCCCAGCCAAATTCAGGGAGGTCCTGAGGGTCCCAAAGAGAGTGGGTTGGCAACAAGACTGACCCAGGATTTGGAAAGATCCCCATCCCCACTGGGGGAGGGATTTCTTTTTTTTTTAATAGAAAGAGTCTCACTATGTCACCCTGAGTAGAGTGCCTTGGCATCACAGCTCACAGCAACCTCAAACTCATGGGCTTAAGTGATTCTCTTGCCTCAGCCTCCCAAGTAGCTGGGACTACAGATACCCGCCACAATGTCCAGCTATTTTTTGTTCTAGTTGTCATTCTTGTTTAGTAGGCCCAAGCCTGGTTCAAACCCATAAGCCCCAGTATATGTGTCTGACGCCCTAACCACTGAGCTATGGGCACCAAGTGACTGTGGAGGGTTTTATTCCAAGATGCTCTGTCCTACCTCAGAATAGACCCCCATGTCCTGTGTCATCTCATCCTATGGGTAGTTTTCTTGGAGGCCTTCAGGCCCAGCTTGATACAGCAGTTAGACTGGATCTCCTGATCCCCAAAGACACACAATACTATTTAATCAAAAAAAGCCCCCATACACCCCCACCTCTGTACCCCACCATCCTGCCCCTCCCCCAGCACTGGTTAAGCACCCAAGCAGGGGCACCCAGAACTGGAGAGAGGGGACAGACTCCTTCACCTCCTGTATCCTCTCTCCCCATGTTCAGCATTCACTTCAAACCGTCCCCTACACCCCCTGTCCTCACCTTCAGCCCTGTAATAGGGACAGGAGAAGAAAGACACTTGAGCCTCATTTTCTAGGTCCAGGTACAAGGTGGGGTCTAAACCTACAAAGAAAAAAAATGCTCCTGGTTGCTTTTTTCATAAGACTCATACTGGAATTATATCTTTTCTAGTACAAGTATCACCACCCTTAGTAGGGTGGAAGAATCTTTTTTTTTTTTTTTTGAGACAGAGCCTCAAGCTGACGCCTTGGGTAGAGTGCTGTGGCATCACAGCTCACAGCAACCGCCGACTCCTGGGCTCAAGCGATTCTCCTGTCTCAGCCTCCCAAGTAGCTGGGACTACAGGGGCCCACCACAACACCTGGCTATTTTTTGGTTGCGGTTGTCATTGTTGTTTAGTGACCTGGGCTGGATTCGAACCCGCCAGCTCAGGTGTATGTGGCTATTGCCTTAGCCTCTTGAGCCACAGGCACCGAGCCAGGGTGGAAGAATCTTTTGGCAGAGCCATCTGTCTATTTGATTTTCTCTGGATCCCATCACCCCTTTCAGGACCTAGTTTGGGGGTTTTTCCCCCAAACTTTCAATGAATTAGATTCAAAGTAAGTCCTACACATTGACATTGATTCAAACGTTGTTGACTAGCACAAACATCGTCACTAATCAGAGTATAAGGGGGGAAATGCTTACTTTCAAATCTCTGTGTTGACAATTTTCTTCCCTTTATGGGCAGAGATCAGCTAACTATGACCTGCAGGGAAAATCAGACCCACTGCCTGTTTTTGTACAGTCCTGCTACCTAAGGAAATTCGTTTCAAATAATTATAAAAAGAAAAAAAAAAAAACTCAAAAGAAAAATATGCTGTAACACACAAAAACCATATGAAATTCAAGTTTTAGTTTTTAATCAAGTTTTGGTGGAACATACCCACATGCAGACACCTCTGCAGCCTCTGGGAAGCTGAATTCAGCTCTCCATTTCTCATCCACAGAATGCAAATAATAATACTAGCTCTATGTTTCAGCACAAATGAGCAAAGGAGTGCGGTCCAGTGTGCCGAGAACTGCCATTTATGGTGAACACACTGTAAATGTTCTTGTCCTCATTGCTGTTGTTTCTTATAGGTGGACCTTCCAGGGATCAAAGCAAAGTTCCAAGAAAAGTATCAGAAGTCTCTCTCTGACATGGTTCGCTCAGATACCTCTGGGGACTTCCAGAAACTGCTAGTGGCCATCTTACACTGAGCCAAGCCAGAGCATTAGGAACACAGGGAGAAATCACCTCTGTCGGGAGCACCCTCCAAATCAAACTTGCAAATGAGACTCTAGCATGAAGAAGCCTCAAGTGTCCAGGTTTATTTCCCAGGCGATTTAAGCTGTACAGCCAGGCTGAGCTGTTTAAGTCAAGGGCAGCCACGTCAAGATGCTTGGGCAGGTCAGCTTGAACACTGGCTTAGCTTAGCAAGTATCTGGACTGCCTCTTAACTTCCTTTAGCATGGTAACTGAATGCTTTCTAAGCATAAATAAAATCAGCAGTTGATGAAAAAGCTATGTATTTGTAATAGCATATTTAGAAGACTATGCATCACACAGGAGTGTGTGTATTCTGGGTAAAAATTGAATGGTTAAGGTACGAGAGACAAATTAAACAATTTGCTAATTTTCCTTCTGTGTGTTGAATTTATAAGCCTTGATATTAATTAAAGTTGTGCATTATGTCTCCATAAGCTGCTTTTTTAAAGACTGGCTTCATAAATTTGGGCTATTTTCCTAAAAATGTATGACTTGGGAAATTCAGACATATTTGGGAACAGTTAAAATAATCTCCAAGGGCAAGGAAACAATTCACTCGCTATGTGAAATGTAACTAGGGGTAAAAATCCATTCATATGCTACCTGATTAATTGGGTTTTCTCACTTCCCTAGACATTTGATCTTCCTCCTGATCTTTAAATGTGATTAGGCTGAGCAAAGTGCCAATGGGATCAAGGTCAAAGGTCTACCTCTCAAGGGCATTGGTTCTGCACCAGTGGAATCTTTGTTGGTCTCATAGCCATGTTGCTATCAGTCAAGAGAACCTGGACCCTTGGTCCAATAACCGTAGTTATCATTCACTGGATGATTATTTGTACCTGCACTCCTATGGGGCATAATTCATACTTAATCCTTCCCACAGATCTATGAAGTTAATACTACTCTTGTGTATCACTTGAGAAAGCCAAGATATTAAGTAATCTGGCTAAATTCATTTGCAAGCAATAGTATTAGGATGTGAATCCAGGACTGGCTAACTCCAGAAATCATGCTAATAATCACCTTTCTTGGAAAAATAACTTGAAGTGCATGGGAATGGGTCTATATTCCTTCACTTGCTTACTTCCCTGTTTGTCACTGTGCTGGGCTCATAAACACTTTGCAGAGATGCATTTGTGCTGGGTTTTAGAGAATGCATAGAAGCTCTGCAGAGAAATAAAGGAGGAAGGGCACAGGCAGGGGCTCAGATGTGTGAGGGGGCAGTGTGTGCCCCGGAAGAGGTGAAATCCCCCCTCCTGGGCCAGAGATGTGGTGAGAGGAAGGAACAGGCTGGGGAGGCAGGCAACGAGGCTGCTGGAAATAGGTTCAGATCACATCAGGGATGGTTTTGTCTGCCAAGCATGGGTTTGGCAATCATTGGAGATGTTTGAGTGAGGAACATGACCAGATTTGGGCCTTGGGAAATCACTTTGGTTTTCTGATCAATAGCCCAAACACTCAGTCTATAAATAGTGTTTGGGACAGAAGTCTTTGTGTGTCATTTTAGTGGCTATAAAATAGTGATTGACAAATGAAAATGTTATGTTAAACTTGGTGTCTTCAATATCCTGGTTTATCTACCTAATAGTTACTGTCATCATCATGAGATTTAACACATAAAATGTAATTTTCTAGAGCCAGACTCAGCCAACAAAACATATTTGTGTTTATTTATTTGTTGCCAAAGCTGGTCTTTGCAAAACAACCTGTTCTTGGGATCTGAGCTCTTGATAAGGGCAGAAAAACAAACTGATGGCATGAAAAAAAAGATCTGTTAAAAACAGAAACATAATTCACATGAAGAAGAATGAAAAGGTATTTCACGGTGGAGAAACTGAGGCTGGATGAGATAGAGATGCAAAGTGACTTGCTCAAGTTCGCCTGCGGGAAGCTCTGCCAGTCTAGTTCATGGTGGGTGAATATTTTTTGTCCAAAATGTTGCTGAGCGAGTCATCGAGGCATCTCTCCCTGTGGCTACTGAATATTGCTCACCCCCTGCAGGCAGGAGCTGGTACCTGCGTACTTGGCTGGGGTCTGCTCTGCCCAGGAATGGCCTACCCTGCCTGCTCCCAGGAGGGCACCTCAGGAATGTCTTCCTTTTCCCTTCCATGCACCCCTGCCCCACTCTGCCTGGGCCCCCCTTTCTTCTCCCCAAGCCCCCAGCCTCAGAGAGTGGGGGCCTACCTGTGGGGAGGAGGGAAGAAGAGGACAAAGATGGAGAGAGGAGAGAGGGGACAGCAACACTGTCTTGTCATCCCCCCGCCACATGGCCCTGTCCCCACACCATCTCCTTTCTCCAGGGCCACTGCAGAAACACCAGCTCCTGCCACCCGGGTGTCAGATGGAGGGGAGGGGTCCAAACCCCAGCTCCAGGGCTGCACAGGTGCATGTGTAACTCAGCCTACATTTCTTCCTGAAGTTCTGTCCCCTGGTTCCCCCCAAGACCACCTGCAGGACCCCAGCTGTGGAGAGGGGCCTCTTTCTGGTAACCTACACAGAGGCTGGTGCTGGCATTGAACACTCTCTGATGACCTAGAAGGAGCCTTCACAAGACTCTTCTCTGGACAAGATGCCTTATTACCAGTTTTCTTTCTTTCTTTCTTTCTTTTCTTTATTTTTCTTTTTTCTTTTTTTTTTTTTTTTTTTTTTTTTTTTTTGAGACAGAGTCTTACTGTGGGGTTGAGTGCCATGGTGTCATAGCTCACGGCAAACTCAAACTCCTGGGCTTAAGTGATCCTCTTGCCTTAGTCTCCTGAGTAACTGGGAGTACAGGAGCCTACCACAATGCCTGGCTATTTTTAGAGATAGGGTCTCACTTTTGCTCAGGCTGGTCTTGAACTCCTGAGCTCAGGCAATCCACCCGCCTCAGCCTTCCAGAGTGTTGGTATCACAAGCGTGAGCCACCACACCCAGCCCTTTATTCCCAGTTTCTTATTCTAAACATTTTAAGTTCTGATTCTCTAGGCGCCCACATTACCATATAATCAACCTGTATAAACCTATCCTTAGGAAACTGTTGAAAAGTGAAGATTAAGAGGAGAAAGGAGATAAAAGTAATAGTCCAGATGAGACAGAAGCTTTGCCACATAAGGAAATAGAGGGCGAAGAAGCGCAGGAAAGCAGACCATGATGACGGACACAGGGCGGCCGTCAGGTAGAACTCAGCCCCATCGAAGTCAGACAGGGCAGTGCCTAGAACAGCCACCATCCTCTCCCGGTGGGCAACATGCCCCTGGCCTGGGCACGCGCAGTCTGGCTCCTTCCATAGCAAGAGAGTAACGCACAGAACTCCTCCAGACTGCAAACAAACTGTGTCTCAAAGCACGTTACAGCCAATAAAAATGCCTTAGAAATGAGATAAGCTGAGAAATATGGGCACCAGAAAACCAGAACTGGTATTCAGCTCCCCATGTCAAGGAGTAAGAGCCCCCACATTTAACACAGAGAGATGTCGAGAAAGCTTGTGTCATGGCAATTTCTCACATCTGGGGCGTCAGACGCAGGATGTTAGGACACATAGGGTCAGGAGAGACAGACACGTGCCTCAGCAGTGGGGCAAGGGGGTGCATTACTTAAAATAAACTGTTATTTTATTTCTATAAAGTTCAAATTTACAGAAACGTTGTAATAGAGTTTGAGAGTCCCCATGTACCGCACTCCCAGTTTCCCATCTCACTAAGGAAAACACGACACATTTTCCATAACTTCCAAATTAGCATTGATACATTGTAACTGGGTGAGACCCAGACTTTCTTCCCACCTGCTGCTGTTTCTCCTTTCCAGGCTCCATCCATGATACCATGTTGCATTTGGTCATCAAGTCTCTCCAGGCTTTTCTTGATGGTGACTATTCCTCAGACTGCTTGTTGCTCATGACCTTGACCATTTTTA
>CAUYPK010047070.1:0-18247 GCA_963574355.1 Loris lydekkerianus | reverse complement strand
CCCTTGCTGGCTCCCTGTATCCTCAAAGGGATGATCATAGGCAGATCCCACCGGCCAGAGATGTCTGGAGTCTTGTCTCCCCAGATTCGCCAAGCCCAGTTACAGGGAAGCTGTTACTCAGCCGCCATCTTTAATCCACCCTTTAGCTGTACTTTTGTTATCATTGTTACTTACAGAATAATAGTTCTACATTCTTTTCTTTGTAAGTTCTTTTGTTATTGTTTGCTGGGCATTTTTGTTTGTTTGTTTGTTTTAGAGACACAGTATTGCTCTGTCATCTAAACTAGATGGAAGGCAGTGGCATGATCATAGCTCAGTGCAGCCTCAAACTTCTGGGGGCAAAGGATCCTCCTGCTTCAGCTTTTCAAGTAGCTGGTACTTTTTTGGCAGCAAAAAAATCTTACTATGTTGCTCAGGCTGGTCTCAAACTCCTGGCCTCAAGCTATCCTCCCACCTTGGCCTCCCAAAGTGCTGGGATTACAGGCCTAAACCACCATGCCTGGACTTTAAGTTCTTTTATTTAGAGCAGGGGTCCTCAAACTACAGCCCGCTAGCCAGATGCGGTCATGTGATTGTATTTGTTCCCGTTTTGTTTTTTTACTTCAAAATCAGATATGTGCAGTGTGCATAGGAATTTGTTCATAGTTGTTTTTTTTTTTTTTTTTAAACTATAGTCCGGGCTCCAATGGTCTGAGGGACAGTGAACTAGCCCCCTGTTTAAAAAGTTTGAGGACGCCTGATTTACAGAACATAGTCAGTGACAGGGGCCGGGAAGTGGCAGAAAAGCTAGGAAGAAAGATAGGGATCTGAAAAAGTCAAAACAGAAAGAAAAGGATCACAGACATCTCAGAAATAAAAACAGGCCTCTGTAAAATGACAGGAGAATGAAGGAGGAGGCTAAAAAGAGAAGAGAGGTAAGAGGTAGGCCCACCACCTTCTTCTTTCCCAAGAGCACTTGACCCCACCCTGCATAGCTGGTGGGTACTTGGGAAAGACCTGATTAATGAATGTACCAAAGAAAAATGAATGGGGCATAGTCAGTGATGTGCTCACAAACACTTAAGGATCAGCTCCTGGAGGGGGGTGGAGGATGGTTTATAGTGTTTGTCAATTTCTGGTGCATAAATCCTCCATGACTAATTTGAAGCTCCCCACACGAATGGACTGAATGTAGAATTTTAAGCTAAGAAGACAAATGCCCTGAAGGTGGGACTGGGAAGAGATGGGAAGTTATCTCCAGTGTGCAGATAACCGCAAGAGCATAGGCAATACTAAAATGTAGCAAAATGATTAAGAAATAATGAGTTGTTCATATTTATCACCTCTCTTTTAATTAATTTAAATATAAATTGTTATAACATGATTTCTAGTAATGACTTTAGCGACCAGCTCGCAGAGTGGGAACCAGTTCTGCTCTCTGCTGGATGGGCATCGCCGCACATCTCCACCATTCGTGTTGGGACACGAAAAGAGCTTTTCCAATTTTTTTCTTTCTTACAGGAATTAAGGAAAGTAAAATAGGAGACAAGACAAGAAATCTCTTAAGAATATTTTCCTCTTCACCACTTTGCCAAAGATCTATTCCTTTTGATACTCAACTTTTCAGAATTTAGAAGTTGAAAGTGTAAGGAGAGGTGAGGGATGTCTGTGCTACCAATCAAAGCTGTGACATTTTCAACTTACTGTGAACGTAAGAGGGAGGCAAGTGGTACTACGTAGAAAGCCCCAGACTGGCAGTTGCCAGCCCCAACAGTAGTAGTTTGAAGCTCCGAGCAGAGCATTTCACCTCCCTAGGTTTTTTTCACTGCCTTGCTTTTAAACACGGGGCTATGTGAGCATGAGGTGGCAGCTTCTAACATGCTGCAAGGCTAGGTGCCCCTTATTTTCCAACATCTGAGTAAAAATAAGAGATCTATAAAAATATACATCTCTGGGTGTTTATATAGAGCTATATAAAAAATAAGGCAAAAATGGCAAAATATTAACAATTGACGAATCCAGATGAAGGATATATGAGTATGCATTTTTTTTTTCAAAATTAAAGTATGCTAAAAATGATGCGACTTAGACACAGCCTGCAAAGTACTCTGCAAAGGTTAAGTCCTGTTATCTAAAGAGATGCGGTATCCAGAATCTATAGCTTATTACAAGATTCAAAGTTCGTTGCAAATAACCGACTTGATTATTCAGCAGTTATTTACTGAGTAAGACCCTAAATGCCAGTGATAATTCAGTAATGAATAAGATGTATGCTTTCACCTCATGGAATTTAGGGTCTAGTTAGAAACACAAAAGTAAGTAAACAAGGACAATTTGGTTTAAACAGAATTAAATAGAGATTTCTGTGGTGACACATAGGAGGAATATCTAAGCTAGCCTAAGATGATCAAGAAAGGCTTTGTCAGGGAACCTAAGATGAGAATCTAAGAGATCTCCCTCTTGAGAGAAGAGAGAAGGTAACATTTGCCATTGTGATGAGCATTTACTGTGTATTACTATGTGCCTAACAGCACATGCTCATTTATTCCTCACAGCAATGCAACCCTTGGAATCCCTTTTACTGGACCTGTTAAATGAGGCACAGTTAGTATTTTCTCCTTCCTTCCTTCCTTCCTTCCTTCCTTCCTTCCTTCCTTCCTTCCTTCCTTCTTTCCTTCCTTTTCTCTCTGTCTCTCTTCCTCCCTCTTTTCCTTCTCTCTCTCTCTCTTTCTTTCTTTCTTTCTTCTCTTTTCTGAGTCTCACTTTGTTCCCTGGGCTAGAATGCCATGACATAGCTCACAGCAACCTCACACTCCTGGGTTCAAGTGATTCTCCTGCCCCAGCCTCCCACACAGCTGAGACTACAGGCGCCCATCACAATGCCCACCTGAATTTTCTATTTTTAGTAGAGATGGTGTCTGGCTCTTGCTCACGCTGGTCTCAAACTCAAGTAGTCCACCTACCTCGGCCTCCCAGAGTGTGAGGATTACGGGCCACCATGCCCGGCTGCAATTACTGTTCTCAAGCAATGGCAACCATCTGAAGAAAGTCCCTGAAGCAAAACTAGTCATGGATTATTAAAAGAACTGCAAGTTGCTCTGAGTTGAAGTTGTATACGTAAGCCATGGAGGTTACATGGAGCTGCAGTGGGCGCACATAAAGGGTCTTTTAGAACTTTGTGAATTACAGGGGCCCACAAAAGGATATTAAGCTGGAGGCAGTATGATCTGAATTCCGTTTGGAATGACTACCATAGTATCAGTATGGAGAACAAATTGAGGCAGGAACAAAACTACTAATAGTGGGGAGACCACGTAGAAGCCCAACACCTGGAGGAGGGAAAGACCTGGTCCGAACCCAGGCTGTCACGATCAACAGCAGCCAAGCCCAGGGATTGTAGCAGCACCAGAGACAGCCTTTCACCAGCTGAGTGGACCGGCAGTGGGCACAGTGGAGCCAGGAAAGACAGACTCCAAGGTTTCTGGCCTGGGCCATCAGGTAATACAGGTGGCAGGTGGGGAGCCAGTCACTGAGATACTGGGGGCGAAAGCTGTGGGAGGGAGAATGAAAAGGAACACACAAATGTGACAAGGTCTTGTGGAGAGTGGCACAGAGGAAACTGAGTGAGTCCAGCACTCTGGGAGGCCCAGGTGGATGGGTTGCCTCAGCTCAGGAGCTTAAGACCAGCCCGAGCAAGGGCGAGACCCCGCCTCTACTAAAATTAGAAAATCTAGCTGAGCCTTGTGGCAAGAGGCTGAGACAGGAGGATCACTTGAGCTCGGGAGTCTGAGGTTGCTGTGAGCTATGCCAGAAGGGCCTCCTAGCTACGACAACAGGATGATACCCTAGCTCAAAAAAAAAAAAAGAATCTGAGAGGGTGACAAGGGACAGTCAATCCCAAGGTGATTTTTATCATCTATGAAACCCTTTAATGGGAAATTTAGTTCTTGAATGATGGGAGAACAAGTGGGACGCTCACGGTTTAATTATCAACGGCATAGCTAATATGGGAAAACCTTTGTAAACTCTGGAAACATTACCTTTCATTATGATTATTATGCCTATTGCTCATTAATATTTCCCACTGCTTTTATCAGATTCAAACCACCCAAATGGTCCCTTCTACCTGCCCTTCCATAGGAACTTTTTTCCTCTTTTACACTCTCTTCCCCTCCACATCCTCAACCTCAAGATTCAGTGGCAGGTAATTTAGGTGGACTTTAGTGGGGTTTGTCCATGCTGCTCCATCAATGAACAGACATGTATGAAGGCTCACTTGGGGGAGCGTCCAGAGTCTCTGAGTGGTGCTGCTATCATGGTGTCATGCTTTTGGGGCTCAGATGATTCTGCATTTAAATCATCCTTCTATGTTAACTAGCCATAGCCCTTAGTAAAGAAAATCTGCACATGTCTCTGCTCAGTTGCCACCAGCAAAGATAAAACAGATAATGTCACACAGGTCTGTTGTGTTCTATGAGATCATAAAGGTAAAAGAAAATAGCAGAGAGCCTCATGCTCAATAAATGTACTTTCTGCCCACCTCATGAGGCTGTTGCCTGGATAAATGAGCTAATACTCAGAAGAGGGCTATGACTTCCTTGGAATAATTCTGCTGTATACATTCAGTCACTTTTAATGAACTTTGCTGTTATTGTCCCTGTTATTATTTTTACTGCTACTAGGGGCTTGTGGTAAAGCATGTATACAAGCCTTTGAGCAATGCTTGAACATGTCTTTATTATCATTATTTGTGAATCCCCTTATTTCTTTGTTTCAGCTGGGGAATCATTTCTTTCCTAGCTTAGAGAAAGATCCATATGTCCCTTTGGTTTCTGGCCACATCCTCTGTTAGTTAGATATTCTGCTTTGTTTAGCTGAGACACTGTGTCTGTTCAAGCTTTAGCGGTCAGAAGAAATTATTACTGTGCTGTTTTGGCACATGGAGTGAAAGATGCAGAGGTTAGAAACTGGAGATGATGATGGCTTCACTGTCACTGTGGGTCCTTAACGTTTTTTTATATAAAAAGAAATAATAAACTTACATAAATTGCCTATTACCAGTATGATTGCTCTGATGAAAGATTATTAAAATAGCCATTAAATCTGGCATAGATAAAAAGGAGGGACTTTGGAGTTGTAACAGCACTTGTCATGAAGGATTGAATGGTGTGACTTACCTTTGTCTTATATTCCTAGACCAAGAACTACAACTTCCCAGCTCTTGACACATCATCCTGGCAGACTTGAATACTTCATGATGTTACAGAAAACCAAAGAGGCATCTTGCATGTTAAATTAACCAAATATCTTTGTTTTTCCCTGAGGAAGGTTGATTCAGGGGTTGCTCTGGTACTGTCCCTTAGTACATAGTCAGAGACTGGTTACAAAACAGACTAAGATTTCACTTGTCTCCTAGGGAGCCTCATTAGAAACTGTTGCCTTGACCTCCTCATTTCTCCAAAATTCTTCAAGATTTGGTTCAATTAAAGAAGCATTAACTTCTTGTATATGTGCCGTTCACACCATCTTGCTTTGAACAAAAAGCATAACATTAATATTCTAATGTTGAACAAGATTTTCCATTAAAAGTTATTTATACTTAAAAATGGATTTACATTTTTCAGAACCTAATTATACTATTCATGAGAACTGCATTTATTTTATTTTTTCCTCTTTAAGATGCATTACAAGAATTAATTTATCTGCCTCTTAAAGTCTTAAATAATGCTTCACTTTTATAATATAAAATGCTCAAATGTTTACAAAGTTCTATTCTACAACGTCTCAGTGCATATGAGTAACAACCTCGTGAGTTAGACATTATCTATCATAATTTAACAGATGAGGAAAACAAAAGTCAGAACCTTTCCACTACAAAGTCAAACCAAAATGTGTGGCTCAGGGCTTTGGACTCCCAATCCAGCAGTCTTTGCCCTTGAGCAGAGACAACTCACTCCTGTTAGCTGAGATCTCAAATAAAAATTTTAGTTCTTATCAGTGTCACAGCAAAAGTGAAGATACTTTGGAGGGTGTGATGGGCCTGCCAGATCTAGAGGAGGCAGAGTCAGGAGCAAGGCCCATCCGGCATACAAAAGGCTGATGAAATTCAACCTCCAGAAAAAAAGAAGGAAAGAGAGAAGGCCCCAGCAGGTGATTGAAGATATCCAGGCACAGAAAGGTGGGGCTAAAAAAAAGGAGTTTATTCCACAGAGCAAAATCTCTATGGTGAAAAGGGTTTTATCCTAAAGGGACTGAAAGGTTCTGGACCCAAAAATAAAAATCATTCCAAGTTATAAGACAAAAGGAAGGCAGAGATACAATTTGTGCAATCAAAGTGGCTTGTATTCCACCTGGGGTGCAGGTGGGTGAGATTCTTGACGAGGGAGAAATCCACAGGTAGGCTTTGGTGGACAGAGATTCAAAGGGTTAGGGTAGCCAGGATTGGTGTGTCCATAGCTTTACCTGGGCAGGTAGGTGGGACAAGGTTAGGGAAGTCCTGATTGGTCCATTCACTATTTCCTGGGAAGGACATGATTTCCAGGAAAGGGATCCTTCCTGGGTGGCTCAGTAACCTGATTCTATCAGGGACAATCTCTCCATGGGGCCTTGACACTGCAAGCTCCTCAGTGGCAGTAGAAAAAGTAGTGATGTCATATTAAGTCAGGTCAAACGTCCCAATATATCTACCAGATGATATGTACGCTGCAGTAGGGGGCTGACAGTCTTGTCCCCTCGTACGCCACTTCCTCTGCAACCTTCACAAGGTCTGTCATTTGTTCTTCTCTCTCCTGCAAACTAATCTGGAACACAGTTTCACCATGAGGTCACTTTACAACCACACACTCACCCGCTATGTGCAAATGTCTTCTAATTTTTATTGCCAAGCCCAGCTGTTACCTGTTGGCCCTGTAATTATCCATACATTGGATGTGACCCATTCCTACCCACCAGTGGAAAAAGCGTCTTCAGATCATTCATTGCCCCTAAATTCCACATTCACCAAGATCACCCTCCCTAGGAAGAGATCAGTAAGGTCTGGGAGTCTTAAAGAAGGAGACGTTGGAAGCAAACAAAGGTATAAAAGTGACAATGAAGGCCTGTGGGGAGCAGGGAAAAGGCTGGGCTGACAGTGCCAGGGCTGGAATGTCAGAAGGGCCTGGACTTGTGAGAGGAAGAGACTGGATTTTGACTGAGCCCTGCTAAGCCGGAACCACAGGCTCACCCAGTCCCCTGCAAACGCCCTTCCCATGGCTCCCTCTTTGCGTGCTCTCTCTCAGCCTTTCCTCTGCCCCCCTCCATCCCCGCGTCCTATACACCGGCCTTCCTTCCCCTCTCAGACCTGCCAAGCCTCTTCCCTCCTCAGCCTCTTTGCTGCTTCCTCTGCCCCAAATCCACTTCTCCCGACTCCTGCCTCCTGGGTCCTGCCCCGCCTTGTATCAGCCCAAGTGTCACTTCTTCAGGAAGGCCTGAAGTAGGTTCTTCCCATTACTCAGTCTCACTGAATCCTGTCATTTTCCCTTTGTCAAGTTTACTCCAACTTGGCAAGTGTACATTAATCCTATATCTAGGATTTACTGGCTCACATTTATTATAATTTATAAGTACATGATAATCCTATATGTAGATTTGCTGGCTTACTGTCTGTCTTCTCCACTAGATTATGGCCTCACAGGAGGCAGGAACCTTGCTTGTTTAGTAGAACGCTGTTATCCACTTCACGGGACGTGCTCCCTGTGTATTTGTCAGCCGTGTGTTGGATGAATGCTGCTCTTATCTTCCCTTGGGACGCCCTCTTCCAGCTTGCTGTCCAGTCCCTGCAGTATATTCCACAAGGAAAACCTTCCCATCCTCACATTCTCTGACCTTTTCCTTCATTTTTTTTTCAAACATTTATTCATATGTTTTCAGGAATTGAGTTGCGTTCGCTGCATGTTTCATGATTCCATCATCATATTATCCATTTTCCAGTGACTAAATCTCTTGCAGAATCTTTTTTGGAATCTTGCATAAACCTACTACAATTATTGAAAATGCTATTTGGTGCTTAGTTTCTTCTTCATGAATGAATGAATAGATCAATCAATCCATCCTGCTGTATCCCTTTCGCACAGAGAAAATCTTCACATAGCAAACAGAAAACAGTTTCTGACCAGGACTCATTGCTATAGCTTTCCTCTTCCTGGATTACTATGTTGAATTTCAATAAGAAGCAAACAATCTTATCTTGAAAGGAAGATTGGATTTATTTTTAATAAGAAAGGCTGAATTGGGAGCCTGCATTTTTCTCCCCAAATTTAATAACAGCATTAGTACAGCCCTACACTCCTCAGCTGGCCTTATTTCAGGTATAAGAGAATAAGATTTCTAGGTAAGCTACTTTCTTGATGTAGGAGCGAGACCAATATCACCAAACCTGTGTAAACTTGTTGAAAGCCCGGAGAGGTCACATAGCAGGAACATCTTGTCTGAACATGTTTCAGAATCCAGGACCCAACAGAGGGCATGAAGGAAGCACCAGGTTCCTCTGAGCCATGTCCTCAAACACGTGAGATCCTCGTACTTAGCCACTGATCACCTCAGTAAGTAATCGCTTACCCATCCTCCATTCACACCTGGAACAAAACAAAACAAAAAATATCTAAGTAAAATAATATGTCATTGTTATGTCCAAAGGAATAATTTAATGAACTTCTTCAACTTCTACCCTGATTTTCATGATTGGCCTGCTGGTAAACCTCAAGTTGCTCATGTTACTGATATTCTTTGACTGATTTACCAAAATAGTGTATATTTTATAATATATAATATTTATATGCATTTTATTTACCTTGACAATTGTCTAGTGGGCAGGTTTGTCTTGTTGGTATCTGCCCCTTTTATTTAGTATACAATCTCATAACTAGGGCCAGAAAAAAAAAGGTAAGTTTTGCTAAATACCAGTTACATCATAAAAATCGTCAAAGTTGGGCAGTGTTACTCGATCACCTGCTGTCCAGCCTGTGGTTGGCTTTGTGACAATGAACAGAATGTGTAAGAGATGACTGCTGATGAGTCCTTCTCTCCCATCCCTCAGGCTACAGCCGTCCTGAAGGTTGATGGAGGGCCATGCTATTCAAACAGCAGGTGTGGCTGAGACAGAAGCTCTTGGTGCTGGGAAGCCTTGCCGTTGGCAGTCTCCTGTATCTAGTCGCCAGAGTTGGGAGCTTGGATAGGTGGGTGATTAAATGTTCTTACATCCATGTAAGACATTAAGTAAATCTTGATTTAAATGTCCTTAGGACATAATTTTAAATCTATCCATCTGTTTTTCTCTCTCAAAATTCCCAAGAAACATGCTTTTCTGCAGTATTGATTTTGATTTATTGAGACTTTAAAAGAAAGAGATCCACATTGCTCAACCAAGCTGTTCCGTCCAGATCCATTTGTATTCTATGTGCACTGACACTTGTTTTTAGAGAAGGAGAAAGCTGTGTACAGTGAAGATATCATTTACTACAGCTCACTGTGCACTGCGTGCATCTGGCATTGACCTCTAGCTGTAGCAAAACCATGATGACGTGTCTGTGTATCTTCATTTTGAAATTTATGAGTGGACAATAAATTTGCTATCAGGAGCATTAAAATTATGTATGAGCCTGGAAAGAAGCTCGTCAAGTTTGCAATCCATCGCCCTGGAAAGATGGCTACCAGCTTGGGGAGTTTTAACTGTGTTAATTAGCTCTGGTTTTCAGGAGCTGAACGTACCAGACAAAGAGGCTGTCACTCAGAATAATTGCCCAGAAAGCAATGGAAAAATCCATGGAGGAAAAATTGCAGATGTAGTTTAGGTTGAAACAGTTACACAGTTGAGAGGTACTAGGGCCGCAGAAGACCCAGCAACATCAGCTGACTTCACGTTAAATGTTTCTGGACTGTTCTCTGCCTGGTACGCATGGCAAGGACAAGGAAGTTAATTTCTGAAATGTGAGGCTTTCTTCTTTGCCCTTTACAATGTATTTCTTGCACTGGAAAGACTGAAGTATGTGTTCTCCATGAGTTCAATTTTCATTGCCAGGGAAAATACAGCCACACTTTAAAATGAAGGTATCTTCCTTTCAGTTTTCCTTTTCCTTTCAAAATTCAAGCTAATTGGTAGACTTTATTGATAGATATTTAGAAACAATGTAGTAGTAATCCTTCAGACAGTGTCAATTTTGACTGGTAAAGTAAACCCCTTTGATGCTTGAAATTCCTCAGCACATGCCCCACTCACACGTTGTTACCTGGAGGAAACATAAAATCCGTGCTCATCACTGAGCACCAGTAGTTTCCTAAGGTAGCCCTTGATGATTGGTGAGAAGCCTTGAGGTGGTATCATTGTCCTATGTCCATAATGAAACTTTTATATGCAGCTCTTCCCCATACCTTTAATTAGCTTCCAGTCATTTGCTTTTTATTGAGGAATCAATCTATGATCATTAACACATTCATTATTTAGTTGATGATTCGTTTAATTTTTAAGCTCTGGTCTCTAAGGGGACAGCTTTGATAAGGAATCAGATTGCTTGGGGGTCTTTCTCAAAACCTCTCACTTGCCAATTTGAAAAAATTACGTCTGAAATTGAAACATGCTTACTGAGGCCAACCCTCCATTAACTGAAGATCCTGATCTCTGGGGAGGCAGAGGTCACTTTACTGTCTCCTTCTAATCCTAAAATTGTCTGCTGTCTGGTTTGGGACCCGTGCTCATAATCTGCTCTTCAGAAAGTGGGAAGGAGTGTGACATTTTCTCCTGTCTTTATGTCCCAGAAAGATAGCGAGTTGTTCTCTAGGGTGTGATCTCCCAGGGTAGAAGGCAGAAAGAGAAAGGAAATAAAGAAATAAAATGGCCCATTCTAGAGGTAGAGAAATTCCATTCCTACTCCAACAGGGAAGAGACCATTTATGTCATTTTCTTTCAACCAGGATTCTCTGAGAGAATTAAATCCTACGGAACGAGCGGTCATTTCCTCAATTCTTCCATGAAAATTCTAGAATTGTTCTAGGTGCTTAAGACAGAAATCCATCAATGGATACTTTCAGGTTTAATTTTCAACAGAACCCAAGACAAACTGATGAGTTTTCGATATCCCAATCAGTGTCACAATTAAAAGTATCTTTGACTCTCTGTCGATAATTTTATGTTTCTCTTTTAGAGCTCTAGTTTATCAACCCCATTAACCAGGTATAAAAACAAAATACATATTTCTCTAAAATATTAACTGTGGTAAACTCCATTAAAAAAAATGATTTCTATATTTTCACACTTTCCATAATGAGCATGAATTGTTTGCAAAACCATAAAAAACATGCCAGGCACAGTGGCTGTAATCTTAGCACTCTGGGAGGCTGAGGCAAAAGGATTGCTTGAAGGCAGGAGTTTGAGACCAGCCACAAAAATTAGCCAGTCATGGTGGCACATACCCCTAGTCACAACTACTCTGGAGGCTGAGGCAGGAAGGTCACTTGAGCCCAGGAGTCTCAGATTGCAGTGAGTTACGATGATGCCACTGTACTCTAGCCAGGGCAAGAGAACAAAACTTCATTTAAAAAATAGCATAAAAAACAAACACAAAAACATATTTTATGTTTATATTTCTCCTCAAGCATTATGATAGATAGCTGTTTAAACAGAGCACAAACCAAGACCATTCCCCCAATTCTGCAGAGCAGTCTGGGCACGGTCTGGAGGACATGAAAGACTCACTAGGATCTCCTGAAGCAAGCAAACATCGGCCTCATTGCCACAGACTCCAAATTACTAGGATAACTAGAAGCTTTCAATTGGAGGAATTAACAGCCCTTGGACTGATACTGTCTCCTTTTACTAAGAAGGCCAAAATACCTCCCCAGATTAACTTAGGGTAATTATAAGGAGTTTTAGTTGAATTTAAGACCATACCTAGAAGGAAACTCAGTGTGCTAACCACGTGTATTACTAGGCCAAATTCAACAAGCCACTCCAGTCTAATAGCGCTGTCACTGTTAACCATACCTTTCTCCTTGAGGAAAGCGGACGTGGTTACTCATTACTCCAGGTAATAATAAAGTGAAAACCCTCCTTTCTGGCTGTAGCCATTGCTCTCCCTCCTTTAGGAGTCCCTGATTTAAAGGGGCTGAAGTGAAGACCTGAAGCTTCCAGCCTGTCAAGGTCTTGTTGATTTCTGGTCCAGCGCACAGTAGGTGATATATAACACTTGCTGATGGCAATTGGGTTTGTTCCTACTTTCAGCAAAGTCAAAACATAATTCTGATCTCTTTAGACAGAAAGAGAAGGAGGCAGAAACACAGTACTCTTCTGGCTGTCCCCAGAGGCAAGGGCAGAGATTCTCACAGAACGAAAAACTCTGCAAGTGCCAAGATTAGAATGGTGCAAACCGGCAAAGGCAGAGACGGGGGCCTCTGCTTGGTTGTGTCCTAAAGGTTTTTAAGAGCCACCTGAGTGTTGCTGAGCTGTAAGAAAATAACAGCACATGAAACCCGAAATGCGTGGCCTCCTGGCTGCCCTTCAGCCCCCAAACTGAAGATTATAGTCTCCAGTCTTTCATGTTTCCTAAGTGATTTTAACTGGTGAGCTGTTAAAAAGCTGTTCGTGTGGCTGGTGTCACTTGTCTATCCAGTACTGTGAACATAAGTGCATTCTGTAGTCAATTAAGTGCTTGGTGAATTAAAATTTTAAGGAGCACTAATTAAAAAAACTCATCAATTATGTGTGCTCCATTTAATACAAGGTTGCTTAAAATAAAATTTCCCAAACATATGTTCACTATAGATTGCAGCAGGCTGGGAACCGGCACTTTTATTTATGCATTTAAAGGCTTAGTCTGACTGAGGAACTAGAAAAGTGAGTTCTTTGCAACATCCTTCTTTAAGTGTCTCTCTGTTGCTTGCAGGCTACAACCCATTTGCCCTATTGAAGGCCGATTGGGTGGAGCCCGAGGTCAGGCGGAATTCCCTCTCCGAGCTCTGCAGTTTAAACGTGGCCTGCTCCATGAGTTCCGGAAGAACAACGTTTCTAAGGAGCAGGTTGGCCTTCATGACCTGGTGCAGCAGCTCCCCAAGGCCATTATCATTGGGGTGAGGAAAGGAGGCACAAGGGCCCTGCTTGAAATGCTGAACCTCCATCCGGCAGTGGTCAAAGCCTCTCAAGAGATCCACTTTTTTGATAATGATGAGAATTACGCCAAGGGCATTGAGTGGTATAGGAAAAAGATGCCTTTTTCCTATCCTCAGCAAATCACAATTGAAAAAAGCCCAGCATATTTCATTACAGAGGAGGTTCCAGAAAGGATTTACAAAATGAACTCATCCATCAAGTTGTTGATCATTGTCAGGGAGCCCACCACCAGAGCTATTTCTGATTACACTCAGGTGCTAGAAGGGAAGGAGAGGAAGAACAAGACTTATTACAAGTTTGAGAAGCTGGCCATAGATCCTAATACTTGTGAAGTGAACACAAAATACAAAGCAGTAAGAACCAGCATCTACACGAAACATCTGGAAAGGTGGTTGAAATACTTTCCAATTGAACAGTTTCACATCGTGGATGGAGATCGCCTCATCATGGAGCCTCTGCCAGAACTTCAGCTCGTGGAGAAGTTCCTCAATCTTCCTCCAAGGATAAGTCAATACAATTTATATTTCAATGCTACCAGAGGGTTTTACTGCTTGCGATTTAACATTATCTTTAACAAGTGCCTGGCGGGCAGCAAGGGGCGCATTCATCCAGAGGTGGACCCCTCTGTCATTACCAAATTGCGCAAATTCTTTCACCCTTTCAATCAAAAATTTTACCAGATCACTGGAAGGACATTGAACTGGCCCTAAAACAATATGTCGTGCAACACTATGTGTTATGCCTGGAGATACACAATGTCTCCTCCAGATTAAAATATGCACTTTTCCTAGACATAGCTATCCACGTCATTTTTTCCATGTATCCTTGTACATACGCAGTATGTGACCAAATACAAGAGCAGTTCCTTTTTTACTAAATATTTACAAAGAAACAGCTGTCTACATAGTTGCGTCTTTTAAGCTATTTACAAAAAAAGAAGAGATAAAGGTAGTGGGGAAAGTGACTTCAGCTGTTCTCAAAGAGTTAGTCTTCCTTTGATTCAGAATTTATCCTTCGCCATTTTCATAGATTTAAGCCAAAAGATAAATGTGTGAAAAATGTACCAATGGCTGTGAAGCTTGAGGAAGTAAAGAATCAATTACGCATTTTTTTAAGGGAAAGCTGGCTTTTTAATTCAGATGCTGAATTAGTGCCATGAAACCAGAAAATGCTATTTTCTTATTATTTAAGAGAATATCTTATCCCACAAAACTGTCATCGTCCCAAAGTTCTCGTGGTGACTTTGCACTATCATTTTCTTGTATGAACCATGGTGTCACCTGTAGCGCGTTACTCACACGTTGGAAAGCCAAGTTCTTTTACTTCCATGTTATATGTCAACCAAGAGAAATGTCATGTACATAGTGTATATTGTTGTAAATACTGGTTTCACACTAAGTAATTCTATTTTGTAAACTGAATATGGCTATTTAATTTATTGTGAAAATTAAATTTATTGTGGTATTTAAAAATGGAATGGATTAAAATTACTCTGGGTACAATTTTTTTTTTAATTCATTTTGTTTTACACGCCCCCTCCTGGCTTCCAAAATGGGAGCTGTTTCTGTGCATGTGAGAGCACTTGGAAAGATGTGCTTATTCATCAGATTTCTGTACCTTTGTAAAAATGTATTTACCAAGTGAGGTTGAGTATATTTAAAAAACAAAAACAAAAACAAAAAAACTCAAACATCGTGAAATCAAGTGTAACAGCCACCTTAAAGAACCCTAGTGGGGCTCTGCTACAAATCTGTAATAATTACAGTAATTTACTTGCAGGCGCCCCTATCCCAGGAGAGAGAGACAAGGAATTCTTTAATAGAATGAATGGATAGAAGAATCCCCATTTTATTTGAACCTCTTATCAGAGTCACACCAGTAGAGAAATATAAAATAAAATTAGAAAACTTCTGTGGCCTCTGTACTGAAAGCTGCTGATGCTTCAAAAATGAATACAAGCCCTCAGAACTCTCTTTTAGATGAAAATACATCAGTCTGCTCAGAAATGATTACATTGCATAGTGTTGCTATCACCATTGTCAACATATGGCTCATATTTCCAACCAGAGAAATTAATGCTAAATTGATGCCTCACTAACATCAGATGCACTGGATTATGCTTAAGTATGTTTCAGAAAAATATGGAAAGGGGTATCAACAACAACCACCAAAAGGATGAATTTTTCACAAGCACAGTTGCTAATCCAGTGGCAGCTATTTGAGAGAGTTTTGTTCATCATCTCAGGGAGAATGCCTAGGGAAATCAGCAAATTATAGTGGATTCCCTCTGTTTGTAATGAGTGTTGATTTTCTCCATGAGTTGTTTATTCTGTCCAGTGATTTGATGGTGAACTTTTCTAAATAAATAGCCCTTTCCCCTCCAGTGTTGGTATATATTGCTTCTCCAGTACTGCTTCAATAATCATCTCTTAGCATCTGAATTAGCAGCGATGCAGTTCTCTCAGCATGAAACAGGCATGGTACCAACACCCCCGCCAGCAGGCTGGCCCTCCCTCCCTGTGCCATGACTCTGCAGTGAGAATCCCAGGTCTAAATGTCAGCCACATCTCCCTTAAGCCATGAATGAAGTCAATACAAAGAAATTGGTGTCAGATTTCCCCGTGTCTCAAATTTCAGCTCACTGTCAGAGCAAACGCTTTGAGTACAACATCCAAGGACATAATCACTGTCTTCCTAGAGCACAATATAGCTAATATGATTTTGTACCAGGAACTGTCAAATTATGGTTCATTAGAACACTGATGTGTCAAACATCAGCTTAGGTATTCCACCAATAAAAGTGAAAAATGGCAATCTTTTTCCAAACTCATAGCGATATTAAAAAAAAAATGAATTGAAACTTCTGAGTAATAACCTTTTGTGACCAATTTTTCATAAACGTTGCTGCAACTACCAATAGTATATATCCGAGTTTATTCTAAGATTCACTGTATTTGTACCATCTTTTATAATTTGCTACTTTCAGCTCAGTAAGCCAATATTTTTCCACATGGGATGGCCATAAAGTTTGTGTGCAACTTAAAATAGTGTGCAATTGCACACAAACTTTATGACCACCCTGTTTTGGGGGGAAGCACTGTGATTTCCAATTGTTTCACTTCCTAATAAAGTTTGACAATTGTTTTAGACATTAAAGCCCCCTCCACAGAAACCTAAAGCAAGAGGCTTAACTTGAGAGGACTTTTTGGGAGATAGGTTGCATTTCACTGTAAAAACACTGATGGCAATGCTGATCAGGCCAAATAGAAAGAAATAAAAAGACTGTGACTTAATCTCACATGTTCCCTGGAGATTTTAAACCTCCTTGTTTAGATAAATGTTTCCTCTTGTCATCAGACCTCTAGAGAGGCAATAGACCTCTAGAGAAATCTTTAGCTCATTACAGCAGTTCCGACAGGGATTCTTTAATAAGTTGCACCTTTTACATCATGAACACCTCACACTCCTTCCAGAGACACAGTGGCACCATACTGCTTGGTGAAACTGTCCTAGCTACAAATAGAAAACTTCTTTAAGCAGTAGCAAAGTTTCTGCTGAACCCTAAAGTTGAAACTACTTTTTTTTTTTTTTTTTTTTTTCAGACAGAGTTTCACTTTGTCGACACCAGTAGCGTGCTCTGAAGTCACAGCTCACAGCAACCTCTAACTCTTGGGCTCAAGCGATTCTCTTGCCTCATTCTCCTGAGTAGCTGGGACTATAGGCACCTGCCACAACACCTGGCTACTTTTAGAGATGGGGTCTTGCTTTAGCTCCAGCTGTTCTCAAACTCATGAGCTCAGGAGATCTGCCCATCTCAGCCTCCCAAGTGCTGGGATTACAGGTGTGATCCACTGTGCCAGCCTGAAACTACGTCATTTTTTAAGCCAAGTAAATTCTAATAATTATACAAATTCTAATTCTAATTATACAAATAGCTCAAGAGAGGGAGAGAGACTAGGGAACAAAGAGACAAAAGAGATACAGACACATAGATGGACATCTTCAAATTCACATTCATCCTTTAACCACCTGAAACCACTGCACATAAACCTTCAACTGAGCATGGTGCTAACTTTCCCTACTATAGCAGTGTAGTAGGAAAGAAATCCAACACTTCTGTTATAAGCAAAGTCTTATAAACTCCTGTCGGGCTTCAAGTCTCACCTGAGCTTAGATCTGGTACATCTTATATTGATGGAGCCATTAGAATAGTCATTAAGGGCAGCGCCTGTGGCTCAAAGGGGTAGGGCGCCAGCCCCATATGCTGGAGGTGGCGGGTTCAAACCCAGCCCTGGCCAAAAACTACAAAAAAAAAAAAAAAAAAAAAATTAGAATAGTCATTAATTGGTGGCCCAGCTCCTACTCACCAGACTGACAGAACCTTGTGTGAGAGCTTCTTGGGGTGCTGCCCCTGGCATGCGAACAATCCTGGAGGACAAGCTCACAGACCTGCGGGCACCCCCTGGGACCAGGAGATGTGTTGCTGCTCAGGGAAGGTGTGAACCAAGGGCAAGTGCAATCAGAATTCCAGCCCTGCCCATGGCTGGTTGCTTGTCCAATTAGTGGGCAAGGTAAATCAAATTGCTTTCATAGGCCTAATTGGAGAATTTTCCAAGAGATAGAGGCTCTCAAATGATCCTAGCATCTTCCTATTGAAGTCTTTTGTGCTCTTTTTGCACACTCAGCAGCCATTTTTTGTAGCCTAGGGAAAAAAGAAAATGTAAGGAAGGCACTCCCTCTCCAAATGACTCAACACAGCAAAATCTTAACAATGTGGGCTAACGAGAGGAAAATACAGAATATTTTAAAATAAGTTCATTGTGTTTATTGCCAAGCAGACAAGGTGCCAATCTATAATAACAATATATTAATATATTTTATAAAATATACAATTGTTCCCCCTTTACTAAATAAAAGCCTCTTAATTGGCATGTCAGTATTTTTCCACATTGGTATACTTAAGTATTTCTTTTTTTAAAATTAATTTATTTATTTTTTATTAAATCATAGCTGTGTACATTGATATGATCATGGGGCATCATACACTAGCTTCATAGACCGTTTGACACATTTTCATCACACTGGTTAACATAGCCTTCCTGGCATTTTCTTAGTTATTGTGCTAAGACATTT